>JAIUCV010000824.1:0-303531 GCA_026724425.1 Erythrophleum ivorense | reverse complement strand
CCACACCCTTTTTCCTTAGATTCACCCTTGGTTTTGCCTAAAAACTAAGTCCTCCTGGGGTTTCTTATATTAGGCAAAATGGAGGAGGAGGAGAACCAAAGGTAGCAACCATGGGAAAAGAAATTATCTTATTTTCTTGCTTTTTCTCACTTGAATCTTGTCTTCTTCAAGCTCCTCTCTTCAAATCTGAATTTTTCCCTCAATTTCTCCCTTAAAACATATTTATAAACTTCATTATAATCAAAGAAAGAAAAGCTCAAGAGGAGAGGAACAAGTTTGGAAGAAGAAGGAGCATGAAAATCCATGAAATTCTTTACCTTTTCCTTGCTTTTTCTCCTCCTTTCTTCTCCTTCATGGTGCGCCTAAGAGAGCTGGTGTTTTCTCTAGATTTTAGGTAGAATGGGTCATGAAAATGAAGGGGAGAAGAAATAAGAAACTTAAGGTGTGTTCAAAAAGCTTCTACTTTCTCAAAAATTTCAATTTTGCCCTTCGTTTTTGGTATTTTTGTTTCTAACTCATTTTAGCTCCTTTTTTAGGATTGTCTTTTCCATTATGAAATTTAGGTTCCCAATTTAGTAAAATACCTTTGGAATCACTCAATTCGAAGCTAAAACCTTCCTAAATGAATCTGTCAAAGTTTGGGTACACCGACGTTGAAAAACATCCACCGGAGGGGTTTTAACTATCCCAGGGCTTTCCATGGTTTTCAAAGCCTTTGAGAACCCCGAAGAACTCAAAAATTTCATTTAAAAAGCCCTTCTATGTGAATTCTAAAATTTACTCAAAATTACAAAAATGCCATTACATTTTGTAAGTTTTTTGTAAGAAATTATTTCTTTATTCTAGCTCCATTTTTCTTTTCATCTGAGCCTAGGATTCTCATTTTAGGAGTCTAAAATGCTTTCCAAATTTTTTGGGACCTTAACTAAGTCATTTTGGGGGACTTCCTTTTGTATTCTGTAAGTTTTTTTCATTTACAAAGAAATTGTATGTTACGTTTCTCACATTTTTCTCTCGTTTTTAGAAAACTGGATGTTAAACTTTTGCCTTTATCTCACCCATTCTTGGAGACCTTTTAGCTCATCCTCACCCTAGCAAAGGGACTTTGGCTTCACCACACTCAAGTAAACTAAAACATATTCATGAAACATCATTCAAGTGCATATCAAAGTATCATGGTACCATAGCATATAGATACATGCTCAAACATCTTTCATGGCTTAAAACATGCACACATACATTCAAAGACAAGATAAACCATCCCCTCATGCATAAGAGAAAGAAGAGAGAGCTACCTTGGTTGCATAATATGGATGTGAGACTTAGTTCCTTTGGCCTGGACACATCATATGGAAGCCAATTATACTCTTGGAACAATTTCTAAAGCCACACATGCACTAGAAAACCTAGCTTACTTCTAAGGTTCAATTATGGTTCCATAAGGCACCTAATGAAGCAACACTAATAATTCATGATCTTGGCTCTAGTCCTTCCATCCATCTATGGTTCTTGACTCCATTTAAGCTTCTTGGAGTCATCACACAATCTATTTAAGGAGCCTAACTACATGTTGCTTCTTTAAGTCACAATATGGAACCTATGATACCATCTCACTTTCTAGGTTTCCTAAAATTTTTCCAAGGCTTCCTCTCATCCTCTCCCATTATATATGATATAAAACTAAGCTTGAAAGAATTTAAAACACTCCCTTGATGCACCTTGCATGATAGGCCAAGGCTATGCTTCATGAGAATACCAATGGAGTTGTTTTGATTTCTTGATGGGAAAAGCATGTGGGAGGCTCTCTTGGTGTCTTATGAACTCTTAAACATCTTATTTATGGCTAGAACTCATCTGACAAACCAAGGTGCAACTAAAACCCTAGGTTTTCTATCTTACAATTTCATGGTTCTTTCTTTGTTTTCTTTGCATATTCTTATTCTGCTCCACCTCATTTTCCTAAGATTCATCCTTGGTTTGATTAAAATTTTAACTCCTCTTGGCTATCATATGTGGGACAAAAAACTCAAGAAAAGAACAAGGAGGATCAAGCATGAAAGTAGCAAAATGCCTTATTTTCCTAGCCTTTCTTGGATGCTTCTTCCTTTACTTGAATTCTTCTCCTCAAACTCAAAATTTTCCCTCTTGGTCTGTGTAACAACCAGGAAAAAGAAAGAAGAAGAAAAGAAAGAGAAAAGAAAAGGTAAAGAAAAAAAAAAAGCTAAAAATTTTCTGAGTCTGCTAGCTATAGCCTAGCTATAGTGAATGTACCTGTTCGCTATAGCCTAGCTATAGCGAGAGTGCCTTCTAGCTATAGCAAGAATGCTTCTAGCTATAGCGAGTTCAGGCACCCATACAAAAACCAGGCAGTTACTCGCTGTAGCGCATGTTGTAGAGAAGGTAGGGGTCTGGGACTGATTCGAGCTCGCCGTAGCAAGGGTTATGGCTTGCTATAGTGAGGGTTAGTCCGGAAAAGCGTGAAAAAAGAGGATTTGACTTTTTAAAGCGTCCTAACTCCTTCTTTCACTCTGTAACCGACTTGAGCTCACTCTAAGATAGAGAAAAGGGTGGAGGAGAGAGAGAAGCCTAGAGGTGGAAGGAAGAACAAGAAAGGTAAGGATTTCATGGCTTTTCTCTTAGCATGTTGTTCTTCTCTCCTTATCCTCTCTTCCTACGGTTTTGGTAGTTAAAGTAGCCATGTTTTGAGCTTGGTTTAGAGGAGGGAGAGTAGAAAATCCCTTTGGAAGAAGACCAAGACTCACATATCTTTAATTCTCCCTTGCTTCCTTTCTTGAGAGCTTGAGAGAGGAAGGAGAGTTGATGAGTTTTTAGTGAGAGAAAGAACCTCTAACTTTATATGCTTAGTAGGGTTGCTAGAAAGAAATCCCTAGCTTCATAAATAAAGTGTTAAGAGAATAATTTCATGTTTCTTATATTGTTAGGCTCAAGAAAAGCACTCCCATCTAGAAGTGGTTGTGAAACCAACAAGGAAGGAGACAATTGAAAAAAAAAGTTATGATTAGCCAATAAGGTAGCTCTTTCCACCTTCTTTCATGCATAAGATGTGTGCTTACATTGTCTTGCTTGTGTGTATGTATATTTTGAACCATGAAAAGTATGCTAGCATGATGATGCCTCATGTATTTCAATGATGTTTTATGTGATTATTTGGGTTTGCTTGAGTATGGAAAAGCCAAAATCCATTTAGCCATGGTGAGGATGAGCCAAAAACCCTCAAGTGGTTAAGACAAAGTAAAGAGTCTCCCAAAAGTGAGGTTGACTCCCAAAGAGCAAGGGTTGAGTCTAAGAACCTCTTAGAGAATGGGTGAGGCAAGTCCAAAATCCACAAGTGAGTGGGTGAGGGTAATCCATTTACTTGGCAAGCTTTTATATGTTATGTATGGCCTACTCACATGTTGAAAATGCTTTTCTTATGTATGGCCAACTTAAATATTGCAAATGCTTTTCTTATGATTTCATATGTTAACATGCCCATGCATACATGGTGGACTTGTTTGCATGCTTTGTGTGTATGATTGAATGAGAGATGAGCTATTGAGATTCTTTGAATCTCACTCCCTCTCTCCCACCATCCCAACATGCTAGGTGGACCAAGTGAGGTAAGAGATGGGAGCCACCAAGCTTGAAGCTAGGGAATTCAATGAAGAGATTGTAAAAGAGCCTTTGTATTTATTTTGTAGTTAAGCTAAGGGATGTAAATTAATGATGTACATGATGTAGCACCTATGAATACCTGTAAATGAATGTATTCAATGTATATGTATGAGAATTGAATTGATGGTGCATGATGTAGCAAGTTTTTGGAATGAATGGCAAGTTCTTAGTATTACTCACATGGGTGTATGTGTTGGTGTGGGAGAGTGAGTTTTGCATATCTAGGTTGTTAGACACTTCAATCATGTTTAATAGCCTATGTGGATGCATTCCCACGTGCTCATAGAGCTTTAGAGGTAGAAGAGGCAAGTTTAAATCCTTGAAGCCTCATTTAACACATGAATTAGGTTATTTTGCCCATGATGTCAAAATCTGACCAAATGACATCCTCTTGCCTTGAAATTTGGCATGTGACTAGATCTTGTCTAGAGCCTTTTGGGAAGATAAAGATCAAGTCATTTGGAGGTCTATAGCATTTTCTGTGATATTTCAAAGTTGATATCAGAATTTCGGATTTTCAGAAACACTGTTCATTTGGTCAGTTGGAGAATTGTGTCATCCGAGGGGAAAACATAGTCTAATGGATATGAAATTTTATAGGAAGAAACTAGATAGTCACAGTGACTTATAGGAACTATAAGCACCTCATTTAGAGGTCCAGAGAGGAATATATGCAATTTCGAAGTTCCAGCTCAGAATCAGTCATCTTACCAGACCCGAGGTACTGTTTCATCGGTTTTCGGGAGTTTGGCTTGATGAACTAATCTGGAAATATTTTTCTCTCTAGTTAACATCCACATATTTCCATAGTGGTATCATTTGCAAGCACTGGAGTTTTGTGGAATTAGTTAGACATTTTTGAAGTCCATATCAGTAAACTGTGACAGTAGCAGAGCCCCCTCCGACCTCCAGATGATTTTGTGTGTCAAACGCATTATGTGTGGGATTTTATGAGTTGCATATATTTTTCCCATGAAGTAGACAGCCTAATCTTTCTAGAGTGACCAGGAAGCATGTTTTCAATTTTTTTGTATTTAGTTATGAATTTCCAAACTTTGCCCAGAAATGAGGCCAAATCTGTCGAAAATGAATTTGCATGTCTCATATCCCTTTTTGCTTTCCATAGGTTTAAAGCATATTTTTGGGATTGAAATGAGTCTTAATAGTGCAATTAAACATGAGGATGCATAGAAAGAGCTCACCCGGTCCATGTGACACTAAAGTGAATGTCTACCCATGCATGATGCCATGTGAGAAAGAATATGAACCCAAAGCAAATGATCTCCCTTTTATGCTTCCCATATGTATATGAGCATGTAAGGCATGATGGGTATGAGCTAGAAATGAAGGTGTTGCAGTCTGACCTTAAAATAGACCCAAACACATCAACAAATCCATAAAAAGAAGGAGGATAACAAGTTGCTAAAGAGAAGACTAGAAAATTCCATGGAAAACATACCTTTCTTGCCTTGTTTTTGCCCTTCCTCTTCTTTTCTATTGTGCGCCACTCTCCGTAGGTCTCTATTTTATTTTAGGGCAAAAATAAAACTACCCAAATGAGAGAAGAGTGGGGCATACCACATATATAGGTAGGGTTTAGAAGTTGTTTCAAGAAAATTTCATTTATGTCCCGTAACTTGGCATTTTTGTTTCTAGTTCGTTTTAGATCCTTTTTGAGAACTGTCTTTTCCATCATAAAATTTAGGTCCTCAATATTATAAAATGCCTTTAGAATAACTCAATTTGGAGCTAAAACCTTCTCGAATGAAAGGGTCAAAGTTCAGGTCAACTGTTCTTAGAAAATATACACCGGAGGGGTTTTAATTATCCTAGGGCTTTCCATGGTTTTCAGGGCCTCTAAGAACCCCAGAGAGCTCAAATTTTTCATTTAAAAAACCTTCCTATGAGTATTCTAAAATTTACCCGAAATTATGAAAATACCATTATGTTACGTAACAATTTCGTTAAATTCTGTCTAATTATTTTAGC
Source organism: Erythrophleum ivorense (assembly GCA_026724425.1). Lineage (NCBI taxonomy): Eukaryota > Viridiplantae > Streptophyta > Magnoliopsida > Fabales > Fabaceae > Erythrophleum > Erythrophleum ivorense. Next base: position 297,867 of record JAIUCV010000824.1, on the reverse strand, counting down.
TTTTATTTTAGGGGCACCTCTAGCCTCCTAATTTTTTTACTTAATATCTAGATCATTATTCTAATTTTTTTTTAGACTTTAACTAATTCATTTTAGAGGACTTACTTTTAAAACTTGTCCATTTTCGTCGTTTCTACGAAAATTGGACATTACATGAGGCAAAACCAAAAGTTCCTAGAGCATATTCTTGAATTTGATATGAGATGGTGACATAAAAGGGTGGTTTTAGATGCTTTATGCTTGTGTCACTTTTTACACTTGTGCTCTTGATGTATGTATACCATGAATGTATGTTGAATGGGTGTCTGAGCTATTGAGATTCCATGAATCTTACTCCACTTCCCTCCTTCATCATAATACGTCTAGGTGGTGGCCAAGAAGCAAGAAATGCAAGTCAAAGATCTTAAGAGACCAAACTTTGACAATTGTATAGCTTCCTTTATATTTAATTGTCAAATTAAATGTGTGTATATTATTTTTGAGATATAACATTTAAACAAATGTAATAGCATGTATGAATGATGTAAGATGTAACAACCAGGAAAAAAAAAGGAAAGAAGAAAAGAAGAAAAGAAAAGAAAAAAAAAAGAGAAAGCTGAAAATTTTTGGAAGGCTAAAAATTTTCTAAGTCTGTTAGCTACAGCCTAGCTATAGCGAATGTACATGTTCGCTATAGCGAGAAATGGTCTAACTATAGCGAGAATGCCTTCTAGCTATAGAGAAAATGCTTCTAGCTATACTGAGTTCGGGCACCCCATACAAAAACCAGGGCATTGCTCGCCGTAGCGTACGCTGTAGCGAAGGCAGGGGTCTAGGACTGATACGAGCTCGCCGTAGCGAGGGTTATGGCTCGCTATAGCGAGGGTTAGTCCGGAAAAGCGTAAAAAAAGAGAATTTGACTTTTTAAAGCCTCCCAACTCCTTCTTTCACTCTGTAACTGACTTAAACTCCCTCTAAGACAGAGAAAAGGGCAGAGGAGAGAGAGAGAAACCTAGAGGAAGAAGGAAGAACAAGAAAAGGTAAGATTTACATGGTTTCTCTCCTTAGAATATTGTTCTTCTCTCCTTGCCATCTCTTCATATGGTTTTGATTATTGAGATAGTTAAGTTTTGAGCTTGGTTCAGAAGAGGGAGAGTAGAGAAGGACTAAGACTCACATATCCTTACTTCTTCCTCTTGCTTTCCTTTCTTGAGAGCTTGAGAGAGGAAGGATAGTAGGTGACTTTCTAGTGAGAGAAAGAACCCCTAGCTTTATATGCTTAGTAAGATTGCTAGAAAGAAATCCCTAACTTTATGAATAAAGTGTTAAGAGAATAATTCCATGCTTCTTGTGTGGCTAGGCTTAAGAGAAGCACTCCCATCTAGAGGTGATTGTGAAACCCACAAGGGAGGAGACAAATTGAAAGGGAAAGTTGTGAATAGCCAATAAGGTAGCTCTCTCCACCTTCTTTCATGCATAAGATGTGTGCTTACATTGTCTTGCTTGTGTGTATGTATGTTTTGAACCATGAAAAGTATGTTAGCATGATGATGCCTCATGTATTTCAATGATGTTTTATGTGGTTTCTTGAGTTTTCTTGAGTATGGAAAAGCCAATAACCCTCTAGCCATGGTGAGGATGAGCCAAGAACCCTAAAGTTGGTTGAGACAAAGTAAAGAGTCTCCTAAAAGCGAGGTTGACTCCCAAAAGTAAGGGTTGAGTCCAAGAACCTCTTAAAGAATGGGTGAGGCAAGTCCAAAATCCACAAGTGAGTGGGTGAGGCTAGTCTATTTGCTTAGCAAGCTCTTGTATGTTATATATGGCCTACTCACATGTTGAAAATGCTTTTCTTATGATTTCACATGCTAATATGCCCATGCATACATTGTGAGACTTGTTGCACGCTTTGTGTGTATGATTGAATGAGAGATGAGCTATTGAGATTCTTTGAATCTCACTCCCCCTCTCCATGATCCCAACATGCTAGGTGGACCAAGTGAGGCAAGAGATGGGAGCCACCAAGTTTGAAGCTAGAGAATTCAATGAAAAGATTGTAAAAGAGCCTTTTGTATGCATTTTGTAGTTAAGTCAAGAGGTGTAAATTATCGATGTACATGATGTAGCACCTAGGAATACTTGTAAATGAATGTATTTATTATATATGTATGAGAATGAGAACCATTTGAATGATGTAACAAGCTTTGTTATGAATAGCAAGATCTTGGCCTTATGTATATGGCTATATGTGTTGGGTGGGAGAGTGAGTTTCATAAATATGGGTTGTTAGACACTTGAGCCATGTTTCATAGCAGATATTAATGCTTTTCCATATGCTCATAGAGCCTTAGAGGTAGGAGAAGCCAAGTTGGGTCCCAATAGCCCTCATCTAACACATGAAAATGGTCATTTTGCCCATGATATCCAAGTCTGACCAAATGACCTCTCCTTGCCTTGAAATTTGGCATGTGACTAGATCTTGTCTAGAGCTTTTTGGAAAGCTAAAGATCAAGTCATTTTTAGGTCTATAGAATTTTCTATGATTTTTTTAAAGTTGGTATCAGAAATTCGGATTTTCATAGGCACTGTTCACTTGGTCAATTGTGAAATTGTGTCATCCGAGAGGCAAACGTGATCCAATGGCTACCCAATTTTATATCCAGAAACTAGACAGTCACAGTGACTTGTAGCAACTGGAAACACCTCATTTGGAGGTCTAGAGAGGAAGATATGAAATTTCGAAGTTCTTGCCCAGAATCAGTCACCTTGCCTGACCCGAGGTACTGTTCCATCGATTTTTGGGAGTTTGGCTTGATGAACTAATCTGGAGAGATTTTTCCTCTCTAGTTAACATCTACATATTTCCATATTAGTATCATTTGAATGCAGTGGATTTTTTTGGAATTAGTTAGACATTTTTGAAGTTCATATCAGTAAACTGTGACAGTAGCAGAGCCTGCTCCGACCTCCAGATGATTTCGGGTGTCAAACGTCCTATGTGTGGGATGTTATGACTTACACATATTTCTAGCATGAATTATATGTCCTAAGCTTTCCAGAATGACCGAGATCATATGTTTTCGATTTTTCTAGATTTAATTATGAATTTCCAAACTTTGCCCAGAAATGAGACCAAGTCTGCCGAAAATGAATGTGCATGTCTCATATCCCTTTTGATTTCCATGGGTTTAAAGCGTGTTCATGGGATTGAAATGAGTTGCAGTGGTGCAAATAAATATGAGGAAGCATAGAATGAGCTCACATGGTTCACGTGACACTGAAATACATTTTAACCCCATGCCACAATGTGAGAAAGTATAAGATTCCAATGAGGAAGATCTCCCCTTATCCTTCCTATACCTCATATAAGCATGTAAGGCATGATGGCTATGAGCTAGAAATAATGGTGTTACATAAGAACCATAATTAGCATCAAAGTAATGAAATTATGGGAATTGCTCATTGTATGGCTTATGATTGTTAGTGTATTCTTGGATGTTACATGACCAAAATGAGATGTATGAGGTTTAGGACCACTTGGGCAGTTCGTACAAGTTATATTTATGCTTTCAAACTTGCCTAAGAGGTGCCAAACACAAGGGAAGGCCATTTGGCCCAAGTTGATGGCTTATAAGATGCAAAAATGACGATAATGGTGAGCTATGGCAAAATCTATCCAAATAAGCTCTTCTTGGTCTGAAATTTGGCATATATATAAATCTTGTTGAGACCTTTTTGGGAAGGTAAAGTGCATAATATTTGGAGATCTACATAATTTTTAGTAAATTTTGAAGTTGGCAAATTTTCTAATTTTAGTATTAGTACTGTTCATATAGTCCAAAAATGTATCTATATCATTCATGGGGCAAATGATATCTAATGGCTATGAAATTTTACAAGGAGAAACTAAACCTTCCCAGTGACCTTGTGTCAATTAGAATCACCTCAATTGGATATCTGAAGAAGGAGATATGAATTTTTGAAGTTTCTGTTATGTTCTATGTGCATAGTTAGACCCCCAGCACTATTCTATCAATTTTCAGGGTCTAAATGCTCTTAGATTGATCTAGAACTATTTTTCCCCTGTAGCTTTCCAAATTGGTACATTTTGCATGAATTGGATTTTTTTGAAATTAATTATGCATTTCAAAGTTCATATAAGTAAGTTGTATCAGTAATACTAGGCAGTCCAACCTTTGCCCCTTTTCTATTGTCAAACATGGTCCAGATAAGGTTTTCGTGGTTTGGAATTATTTTTAGTGTAAAGTTAATATCTAGAGCTTTCTAGGAAGCTATGGTATAATAGATTGTAATTTTTCTAAATTTATTTATGATTTTTCAAAGTTGCACCAAAAATCTGCTACCATTGAATTTGAGATGAATGAGTTAATTTAGGGGTTTTTGGTCTTAGAACCGTGAATTGTGTGATGTTTGTAATGTTCAATTTTTGTTAAACAACACAAACGGGCATGTTTTCAAAGTAAGTCCCCTGAAATGAATTAGTTAAGGTCCCCAAAAAATTTGAGTAACATTTTAGACTCTGAAAAATGAGAATCCTAACCTCAGACAGAAGGAAAAATAGAGTTAGAATGAAGAAACAAATTTTGACGAAAATCTTACGAAACATAATGACATTTTTGTAATTTTGAGCAAATTTTAGAATTCACATAGGAGTTCTTTTTAAAGAAAAGTTTTGAGTTCTCCGAGGTTCTCAGAGGCCCTGAAAACCATGGAAAGCCCCAGGACAGTTAAATTCCCTCCGGTGGACATTTTCTAACGTTGATGTACCCAAACTTTAACAGATTCATTCAGAAAAGTTTTAGCTCCAATTTGAGTGATTCCAAAGACAATTTATTAAATTAGGAACCTAAATTTTATAATGGAAAAGATAGTTCTTAAAAAGGAGCTAAAACAAAGGAGAAACGAAAATGCAAAGAACGAAGGGCTAAAATAGAAATTTTTGAAAAATGCTTCCTCCTCCCCTTATATATAGGTGGCGCCCCACTTTCTCCTTCATTTGGACTCAGAATTTCTGCCTAATTTTAGAGGAGAGAGCTAGGGTTTTGGTCGCACAAGAGAAGAAGAAGAAGAAGGAGAAATTGAAGCTTAAAGGTATGCTTATATGGTAGTTTTTCATACTTTCTTCCATCCACCCTTGCTCTTCTTCCATTAAAATGGAGTTTATAAATCTAATTTAAGGAGAAACTCAAGGGAATTGTTGGATTTGAAGAGAAGAGCTTGGAGAAAGCAAGATTTAAGCAAGAACAAGCAAGGAAACTAGGTAATTTCTCTTCCTATGGTTGCTATCTTGATCCTCCCTCCTTCTCCATTTTGCCTATCCCTAGGAACCAGAGGAGCTGATTTTTAGGTAGAACCAAGGATGAATCTAAGGAAAAAGGGTGTGGAGATTAAGAATATGCAAAGAGAATTAACAAAAAAATCATTAGATTTCAAGATACAATTTCTAAGGTTTCAAGTACACCTTATAAAATTTGATTTTGTATGATGATTCCTAGGCCTAAATAAGAGTTTAAATGAGTTCCCAAGATCCTTAAAGTGCTTCCCACATGCTTCTTCCTTCAAGAAAACCAAGCAAAATCCATAGAGACTAACAAGGCCTTATGGTCTCGGCCTAAGGAGGTTGGGATAGCTAGGGAGAGTTTTAAATTTTTCTAAACCTATTTTTGAGTCATATATGATGAATGAAAATGAGTGGAAGCCTTGGAAAAAATTTAGAACTCATAGAAAGTGAGTTGGTGCTTTAGTTTCCATATTATGACCTAAAGAAGTAACATGTAGTTAGGCTCTTTGTTTTAATTGTGTGATGACTCCAAGAGACTTAAAAGGAATCAAGAATCATATTTGAAAGGAAAGAATGGAGCCTAGAATTTATTTGAGGGGTGTTGCTTCATTGGGTGCATTTATGGACCATAATGAGATTATAAGCCAACCTAGTATCTAAGCAAATTGCATGGCCTTAAAATTGAGTTCATAAACCTAATTGACTTCCATAAATTGTGTCTAGGCCAAGAAAAAGCATCCTCATCACTTTTGTGTGTGTGTGTGACCAAAAAAGGGAGCATTCTTTCAAAGGGAAAAGTGTGTGATTGTGTGCAAGGTAGCTCTCTTTACCTTCTCTTATACATGGATGTGTGTTTAGCTTGTCTTAGAATGTGTGCATGTGTATTTTCAAGCTATGAAAAGTATGCTAGCATGATTTTATATGCTATGATTTTATGATGACATATTATATTTCTAAATCATGCTATGATATTTGTTTGAGTTTACTTGAGTGTGGAGAGGCCAAGAACTCTTAACCATGGTGAGGATGAGCTAAGAACCTTTAAGATTGGTTAAGACAAAGCAATTAGTTTCCCAAAAGCAATGTGGGCTCCCAAGAGTATGTTGAATCCAAGAATCTCTTAAAGAATGGGTGAGGCAAGTCCAAAATCTATGAGGAAAGGGGTGAGGCCAATCCATCCACTTGGCAAGCTCTTGGATGTCTTGTATGACTTATTCACATGCCAAGCTTGCTTCTTGAATGTTTATGACATCTATTATATCCATGTATGCATTTTCAAGACTTGCTTTGCATATATTATGTGTGATTGAAAGGGAGATAAGCTATTGGGATTCTTTGAGTTTCATTTCTTCCTCTCCAATGATTTAATATGCTAAGTGACCAAGTGGGCAAGGTAATAGAAGCCAACCACCTTGAGGATGAGAAGATGACAATAAAATGCAAAGTTTTAGTTCTTTAAGACCATGATATGTCAAATGATATAATCCATTGATGTATATGGTCCATGACCTCTTGGACATGTGTAAATGTGATAATATGTGATGTATAAATGAAAGAATGTGATATGTGAATGCTAGAATGTAAATTGAGTATGTAATGCCAAGTTATATTTCTTGAAAAGTTGATGTAAGTGTGCATATGTGTGCATGCAATGGCCAAAATGAAATGCATAAGGTTTGGGACCATTTGAGCAACTCACACAAGTCCTAATTATGCTTTTAGACTTGTCCAACAAGTGCCAAAACTCAAGGAAAACCATTTGGACATTTTGGTACCCTATATGGAGCCAAAATTGGCCATAATGGAACTTTATATCACTTTTTAGCGAAATGAGCTCTTCTTGATTCGAAATTTGGCATGAAATTAGAGCTTATTGAGAGATTTTTTGAAAGCTAAAGAACAAAATTTTTGGGGGTCTATAGAATATTTGATGAATTTTCAAAATTAGCAAATTTTTTTAGTTTTGGTTATGTCACTGTTCACTCAGGTCCAAAATGAAATCTGTCACACAGGGCTCAAATGATGTCCAATTGCTACAAAATTTTATACAAAGAAACTAGACATCGCCAATGACTTAGGTCAACTAGAAGCACCTCATTTGGAAGTTTAGAGAGGGAAATATGAATTTTTAAAGAATCTGTCCAGTATTAGGAGCTTCACCTGACCTCAGTTATTGTTTGATTGGATTTCAAGGTCTAGGCGTGCCTGAGCTGGTTTAGAGTTATTTTTTCTCTCTAGCTAACATCTACAAATTTCTAGATTGGTATCATTTGCATGGATTATATTTTTTTGAAATTAATTAGACATTTTTGAAATTTACTGCAAAAATCTGTGATAGCACCAGTGGGCAGTTTGACCTTTGGACCATTTCGAATGTCAAACGTCCTCTGTAATGGATGTTATGATCTAGACATATTTGTAGTATGAAGTGAACATCTTTAGCTTTCCATAATGGCCAAGAATGAATGATTTCAATTTTTCTAGAATTATTTATGATTTTCCAAAGTTGTGTCAAAAAATGGACAAAAGCTGGCCGAAAATATGTGTTTATTTCATGTAATCCTTTGAGTTTCTTGAGGTGTAGACCACTTTTGATGATGCAAATGAGTTTTAATCATGTAATTAAATATAAAAATGTGTTGTATAAGCTCACACAGTCCACATGACACTGGATGAAATTTTTATACATGATGCAGCACAATTAAATACATTATTTTAATGGATTTTCTTATTTCTCCTCATGGAATGTATCATATGAACATGAAAATGAGATAGAAATTTATGGTGTTACAATTTTTTGGAACATTTGTGACTTGTATAGATGGGCAATAAGTGGAGAATGTTATTGGTGAGCTCACAGGGCCCATATGACATAGGATGAAATTTTGAACATCGACGCAACGCCATTAAATTCATTATTTTTAATGTATTTTCTTGAATTTCCTCTGATAATATGTGTAATCCACCTTGAATGAGTAAGGTGATACTAGAAATAATATGGTATGACATGTTGTGCTTGTAAATTCAATTGTGAATGAAGTGAAGTTCTTAAATGAGAATTTAAATCCCCTACGAGCTTAAGTTTCTTAGTTTTTCTGAATAATGATTTTTAATGATAAAAATGTTCAAATTTTCCCACATTTTCACCATTTGGAAAACTATTATTGGCTTTAGATGTTAAATATAGATTATCAATCGTCTGATTATGTTTAATTAGCATGATTAGGAGTTAGGGTTGTTACATATGTCATTCACATATGTCTTTTAAAACCAGAACAATATAGGAATACTATTAGAAAAACCATTAAGGCCATCTTCCTTCTCACTAGATAGAAGAAATATAGAATTTCATTCTACAAGATTTTAAAAAAGATAAAGGATATTATGACTTGATATCCATAGATTTGGATTCTATAGTCATAAGTCATTGGCAAGACTCTTCAAGAAGAGAATATTCACATATAAGAATCAATAAAGTTTTGTCATATAAGTTTGGAAGCAATCTCCTTTTACAGCCAACAAATTTTCAATGAATTATCATGGTTTGAATTATAATTATATTGATTATAAACATGCCTAGTATAACACTTTGTATTACAGAAATTATAATCATTCATGGTTCATCTGGTTCACTAGAGACTGTGCTAACGATTTCCCAAATTGGTTCCTAGAGTGGTTTTATGCTTTTGGGCCAGTATTGAAAATAATGCCCCCTGTAGTGGAAGAAGGCTTTAAGTGTAATGACCTTAGCTTCTAATTAAGCTAACTAAGCATAATTGTATTTTTAATCACAAGTACTTAAGGTTTAATATCGATAATAGTTTAGTAATGGGAAAAAATATGGGTAAATTTGAACCTTTAGATCATTAATAATCATCACTAGGATATACACAATGTAATATCCGGTTCTCTAAAAACGAGAGAAAATGCAAGAAACATTATGTATGGTTTCTCTGTAAACAAACGAAATTCACCAGATACAAAAACAAGTCCCCCAAAATGACTTAGTTAATGTCCCAAAAATTTTGGAAAGCATTCTAGACTCCTAAAAATGAGAATCGCAAGCTTAGACGGAAAGAAAAACAGAGCTAAGATGGTAAAACAATTTGTGATGAAAACTGACGAAATGTAATTGTATTTCTGTAAATAAGTGCAACTTTTGGAAAAACATATAGAAGAGCTTTTTAAATGGGAAATTTAAGTTATCCAAGGTTCTCAAAGGCCCCAAAAATTATGGGAAGCCCTAGGACTGGTAAAACCCCTCCAGTGTACATTTTCCAATGTCGGTGAGCTTGAACTTTGACAGATTCATTTGGTAAGGTTTCATCTCTAAATTGAGTGATTTCAAAGGCATTTTATTAAATTGGAAACCTAAATTTTATAATAGAAAATATGATCTCAAAAAGGAGCTAAAACAAAGCCGAAACAAAATTGTCATTACGAAAGGATGAAATTGGAATTTTTGAAAAAGTGTTTCTAGAAGCTCCACCCACTTCTCCCTTTTTCTCCCACCTTCTTAAGCACGACTTCCTCTGCCCAAATTACAAAAAAATAGAAGCTCCTTGAGGCTCACCAATAGAGGAAGAAAAGGAGGAAGAAAAAGGTAAGAAAGGCATGGAATTTCTTAGTTTTTTCATACTTTCTCTTTAGTAAACATCTTCTCCTCCATTTCCCTTTCTTTCCTATGATTATATTGAAGTTTATGGATCTGTTTTGAGGGAAGAACAGAGGGGAAAATTCGGATTTGAAGAGAGGAGGCCAAGGAAAGTGAGAAACAAGCAAGAGAAGCCATGGAAATAAGGTAAAATCTTCATCCTATGGTAGCTACTCCTTACCCCTTCTTCTCCCTATTTTGCCCCATATATGTAGCTACAAGAAGGATTGAATTTTGGGCAAAACCAAGGACGAATTCTATGAATTTAAGGGAGGAGAGTAAGAATATGCAAAGAAATCCAAGTAAAAGCTATTGATTTTCAAGATAGTAAACCTAGGGTTTCATGAGCTCCCTTGAAAATCTGATTTGATGCAATTGTTTCTAGGCCTAAATGAATATTTGGATGATCTCTTGAGATCCCTAGAAGACTCCTCATATGCATCTTCCATCAAAAGAATGAAGCAAACTCACTTGGTGTTCATATAATACATAGTTTCAGCCTAGACTAGATGAAGCACCAAGGGATAGTTTTAATTTGTTCTAAGCTTAGTTTTGAGTCATGTATGATTGAAAAGGATGAGAGGAAGCCTTGGAAAAATTTTAAAAGTCATGGATAGTGAGATGGTATTATAGGTTCCATATTATGGCTTTAAAAAGCAACACCTAGTTAGGCTCCTTGATTTGATTGTGTGATGACTCTAAGAGGTTTTGATAGAGTCAAGAATCATAAATGAATGGAGAGAATGGAGCCAAGATGATGTTTTCTTAAGATTGCTTCATTAAGTACATTATGGAACCATAAAAGAGCCTTATGAGTTACCTAGCTTTTCTAGTAAATGTGTGGCCTTAAAATGTGATTCAAGAGTGTAATTAGCTTCCATATGATGTGCCTAGGGCAAGAGAAATGATCTACACCTTTTTGGGTAGGTGAGGTCAAGAGAGAGGACTCAAGCTCAAGGAAAAAGTGTGTGAATGTAAGTAAGGTAGCACTCTCCACCTTCTCCCATACATGAATGTGTGCTTACATTATCTTTGAATGTGTGTATATATGTTTTGAGCTATGAAAAGTATTTTAGCATGAGTATTTATTCCATAGTACCATGATAATATTTTATGCATTTAAATGATGTTTTATTTGCTTGCCTTGGTTTGCTTGAGTGTGGAAAAGCTAAGAACCCTCTATCCATGGTGAGGATAAGCCAAGAACCTTTAAACTTAGTTGAGACAAAGTAAAGAATCTCCCAAGAGTGAGGTTGACTCCTAAGAGTAAGGTTGAGTCAAAACCTTTTAGAGAAAATGGGTGAGGCAAGTTCAAAATCCATAAGTGAATAGGTGAGGCTAGTCCACTCATTTGGCAAGCTTATGTATGCTATGTATGATTTGTTCAAATGCCAAGAATGTTTCTTAAATGCTCACATGTTTCAATATACCCATGCATGCATTTTCAAGACTTGTATTGCATACTTTATGTATGATTGAAAGGGAGATGAGCTATTGCGATTCTTGGAATTTCATCCCCTCCTCTCCAATGTCTAAACATGTCACCAAGCCAAGGAGAAGGAGATTGACATCAAAATGTATGAAATGGCCTAGTTATGTCTCTTTCGTAGCCACACACATGGCATATGATGTAATCCTATGATAAAATTGTTATGTAATCATATGAACATATGTAATTACCCAAATGTATGATGTATGAATGAAATTTGATGCCAAATGTATGAGATAGCATGTTTCGGGTATTGAATGGCAAGAGCTAGCATGTGAAATCTCATGTACATCATGGGGTGGATGAGTGAGTTTGAGAAATCTGGGTTTATGCACCTTTGAAACAAGTTTAGAGAGTCATTTTGGTGCATTCCCACATGCTCAAGTGGCCACACAAGCTTGGGAAGCAAAATTGGACACTTTAATGTTAGTTAAGACTATAAAAATGACCAAATCGAAACCCTATGGCACAAACTGACCAAATAGATGAATCTTCCCATGAAATTTGGTAGACATGTGAGCTCATTAAGATTTTTTTAGGAAGTTAAATTGCAGAAAAATCGGAGCTCTACATAATTAATTATGAATTTTCAAAGTTAAAATTTTTCTACTATTATGGTCATGTACTGTTCATATGATCAGTTTTGTGTTTTGTATCATCCGATGGACAAATGGTGTCCAATGCTTGTGAAATTTTACAGAAATAAACTAGAGGTATAAGCTTTCTGTGACCATGGCTAGAGAGTTATGAATTTTTGAAATTTAATGTCAGTACCAGTAGTGCCACTTGACCTCCAGTATTGTTCCATCATAATTCAGTTCATAAATGGACTTGGCGTGGCCTAGAGATATTTTTTCCTTAAATTTAACATATGTAGCTTCTCAGATTGACTAAATTTTCATGATTTGGATTTTTGTAGAATTAGTTATGAATTTCCAAAATTTATGATAGTAACTTGTGATAGTAGCCCAGATAGCTGAGACCTTGGGTACTTTTCAAATGTCAAACATCTTTTGCTTGATGTTCCATGACCTAGAATTATTTTTATCATAAATTATATATTGTATCTTTCTAGAATGGTAAAGAATTCATGATTTCAATTTTTCTAGAATTAGTTATAATTTTTCAAAATTTGTGATAGAAACCATGGAATTCTGGCCGAGGCTACACTATGATATTTTGTGTGTTTCTTTCACTTGCACGAGTTCTAGGCCACTTTTGGTGATGAAATTTAGTTGTATCTATATAATTAAATATGAGAATGTGATATATGAGCTCACATGATGCACAGGACACCGAATGAAGAATTCATACACTACGCAACGCAAAGAAATTCATTATTTTAATGCCATATTTCTTGTTCCTTCATGAAATGCATGATATGACATGGAGGTAGCATGAAATAAGTTAGAAAGTTATGGTGTTACACACAAGGGTTTGTGTTCATAGGAAATTAAAGTTTTCTTTTGACACCTTCATCTTGTACAACAATGATTCCATGAAGCGTAACATTCATATATGTTGTCTTACAAGTTAATACTCATCATTAACATGGTGAAGTCTATGACTTAATAGCTAACATAGGAGTTTAAAGACTTAGGTCGCAATTTGGAAGGGTTTAGCTATGTCCAAGTTAGCCTCTGGAACATTTAAAAGCATCAAAATACACCTAAACTATGACTTAGGTATTTCCCATTACGACTTAGTTCAAATCTAGAACAAGAAATTCAAACTTGCACCACAACCCATAGGTCTTATGCCGTGGCTACAATAGATTATTGGACCAAAATCTTGTAAAAACTTGAACCCCACCATGGCCTAAATTACCCATACCACAGTGAGGTGCCCTCGGGCCTAACTATACACAAAGCCCTAAGTCTCGTCGCAGTGAACTTACTGTAGCAAGAATGCTTACTAGAACAACTCTTGCAAATTTTTTCGATTTGTGCCATGATGAAACCCACTGTACCTGGCGTGGTTCAATTCTGTAACACCGTTGGATGAGTTTTGTCCATGACTCAATTGGATTTGGTTGCAATTCAAACCACTACTATGACCCCAACCCAAGATAAATGAACTAACTTACTTATATCCATCCATATTTTATCCTAAGGCATTTTTATTGCAAAAACACAAGGCATTTAAGGTATATACACTCTCAAGATCTTCAACCAATAAACTTACATAATTCAAGGACCTTAGGACTCAATATACCAACCCAAACCTACCCCATATCAGTACCACATCCATGATGATAGCAAAATAGCCTATGTAGCCTCAAGTGACAACCTAAAATATGTAATTTCCTATCATATGACCTTAGACCACTTTGAGCAAGTTTCAATGGACTAATTAAACATGCTCTTACCCATAACACTATAAAGGAACCTTAGATGAAAAATATGACCATGGCACTTTCAAATCCACACATAAGGCATACATAACAGCAGAACCCATATGACAAAACCGAAGCCAAGAATACAATTAATGTCATAGTCATAACCTCTTATTGATAAGTAATTCTTTACATTTCATACTAGCTCATATTTACTCTAAAAATGCCATTACATCAGAATCATTGTAAATTAAAGCCTAATCTTCAAGAATTAATCCCAAGTTAAAAAATATCAAAACACCTACACTTGGCAATATGAATACATCATGATGCTATACAAAATAAGTTATAAAAAGAATAGCATCTACATTAAATGAAGGATCCAAGTGCAGAGTTCTCACACAAGGTCTAAAACTAGGGATGGTCATCCACTAGCTCCCCCTTTTCCTTAATTGTAGAATCTTTACCTAAAATTATTAGCCCTAAAATGGAACGAGATATGAATCTCAATAACTAAAAGGAAATTCCATACATATGTGCAAATTAATCAATATAAATGCATTTTATACCAATAAATATAAGAATCATCAATATAATCAATAATGAACTAGTTGGACTACAGTTGTTATTATCCCATACTAGTAATCACATATAACATGTTAATGCCCAAATAGAGAGGGGAATGCCTGTTTATAGTGCCTACTCCCCATTGAGCATGCTTATGACTTGATGCATTCTATTGAGTCTAATTAAACTTAGTGCATGATCATGGTATGATGTATGAGTTGCAGCATGATCATAGCTTCACCAAGGACACGATCATGGTCCAAAACATCAAGTAGCCAACCAATTATTTAGCATAGAAAACATATATGTGCAATAAATATAAGATTAAAATAAACATATATATGGAATTAAAATAAACCCTTAATTCCCTCACTTGGTTGTACCAATTTTCTTAAGAGCCAAGAACAAGTTCTGACACTTTAAAGGTCCTAAATTAACTAAAATATAACTCTTAGTCATTAGCTACTAGAAGGATCAAGCACCCATTAATCTTAATCATTAACAGTTACTCAAGTTGCTTAACCAAACCTCTAATGAACTCCAAAATTCGGATTTAAGCCTCATAACCTAGAAATTATAATGGTTCAGTCTAATTTCCTTGCTTTTTTACACAATAGCAGAACCCAATATAAAAGTCAATCACTGGGGCCAATTTCCATCATAATAACACATTAAAATGGAAGGAAACACTTACCCAATGGTTTCTTTAGCCTCAAGCTTTGAAAATTATACAAGAAACAACCAAAAACACCCATTTTTAGATTTAGAAATGAGATGAAAATCCACCAAACACAAAACTAATTAGACCAAAATGAAGAGGAAGATGAGAGGATCAACTTCTATACAACTTACTTAGCTAAATCTCCCTTTAAAAGTGCAAATCAGAGTCAAGATGATAGAAAACCCTAGGCTTCATCTGAAGGTGCAAAAATGCTCTTGTGTTCTACAACCAAGTGTGTTTCAGCCCCAAAATAAATGGACAATTAAGCTTCTTAGGGTTTTAAAGGAAATGGGTTGATCCAATGGGCTTTTTATCTAAATGGGTTATTTTCTTTTAAGTGTTAGGCCATAGCTAGACAAGCCTAATTGTATTAGGTTTCCATAAAACTGAAATTGGGCCTCTACAATTTATCCTTGACATAATTAAATTAATCATGGAGCTTTAATAAAATTTTGACCTAATTAAATTCAAATCCACTATAACATTTTATTTTTCTTCAAAAATTGCCAAATAATAATTATTAGTCTCAAAATGCCCAAAGTGATAGTTTTCTATAATTTATTCCTTTTTTCCAAAATTTTTCCTAAATTTCTTGTAATAATTCCTTAATTCTCTATTATTTACCTTAATTAATTTTTGGAAGTTACATTCTTTCCTCCTTTTATGAATTTTGTCCTTAAAATTAGACATATCTTACTTAAATGGTGCTAGATAATCTTTCCTTATTGCTTTCTCTGTTTCCTATGAGCTTCATTTGGAGTTAGTCTTTTCCATACCACTTTCACCAAGAGGATGTTCTTGTTATGTAGCCATTTGACTTTCGAATCCACTATGCTTTCCAGCTTAACCATATAAGACAAGTTATCTTATAGATGCACATTTTCATGCTTAATGACATGTGAAGTGTTTGGGTGATACTTTTTCAATTAGGATACATGAAACACATCATGTAATTTGGCCAAATGAGGAGGTAAAGCCATTTTATAAGCCACATGTCCTATCCGCTTAAAGATTTGAAAGGAACCAAGATATTAAGGACTAAGCTTTCTTGATTTACTGGAACACCCTATGCCCATTACTGGAGTAATCTTAAGGAATACATGGTCTCCCGCCTCAAATTCTAAGGGTTTCATCTTTTTATTTACATAACTTTTCTACCTACCCTGAGCAACTAGCAATTTCTTCCTAATGAGTTCAATTTGATGAGTGATTTAATCCATTATGGCAGCATCTAGAAGGCTCTTCTCATCAAGTTTTACCCAACATAAGAGTGATCTGCACTTCCTCTGCCAAAGTGTCTCAAACGGCACCATCTAAATACTAAAATGGTAATTATTATTGTATACAAACTCAGCTAAAGGCCAGTACACATCCCAATTTCCCTTTAACTCTAGCATATTAGCCCTAAGCATATCTTCAAGATTCTAAATAGTCCTCTTAGCTTATCCATTTAAGTAAGGGTGATAAGTAATGTTGAAGTTAAGACTTATGCCTAAGGCTTCCTACATGGTCCCCCAAAATTTTGATATGAACTTGGGGCCTTTATTTGACACAATGCTGTTATGGATACCGTGCAACCTCACAATCTCATGGACATAAAGTTGTGTTAGTCTATCTAGAGGATAAGTGGCTTTGATAGGTAAAAAATGGGCAGACTTTGTTAGCCTATCCATAATCACCCAGATAACGTAATAACCTAAGGATGTACTAAGTAAACCCATCACAAAATCCATGGATATACTCTCCCATTTTCATTGTAAAATCTCTAAAAGGTGTAACAAACTTATGGGATTTTGGTGTTTAATCTTAGCCTTTTGACAAACTAGGCACTTAGCAACAAAATTTGCTATGACAAACTAGCCATTAAAAACTCTTCTTAAGGTCTCTATACATCTTAGTATTGCCTGGATGAATGATGTATCTACTCTTATGGACCTTAAATAGAACTAAATTTCTTATCTCCTCATTCTTAGGTATTCACACTTTACCTTGATACCTTACCAAACCATCCTTAGATAAGTCAAAATCTTTAACTTCTCTATTGCTCATCTACTCCTAAATCCTACCCAAATATTTATCTAACTCTTAGGTCTCTTTAATTCTTCTTCTAAGGTTAACTTTTTATCCTCAACTCCCTTAAAAAAGACTACTAAGATGTATAGTTATGGACAAATTCAAATCTCTTAATTCCTCAATTAACCTCTGTTATTTAAGCATAATCATTACTATATGAATAGATTTCCTACTCAAAGTATCGATGAATACATTCGCCTTTCCTGGATGATATTTTAAGGAGAAATCATAATTCTTAAAGAATTTCATCCACCTCCTTTGTCTCATATCTAGCTTCTTTTAGTCAAACAAATATTTTAAACTCTTATAATCACTATACATCTCAAATTGTGCACCATAGAGATAGTGCCTCTAAATTTTAAGGGCAAAAATCATTGCTGCTAACTCTAAGTTATGGGTGGGATAATTTTTCTTGTGAGGTCTAAGTTATCTAAAAGCATAGGCTATAACCCTATCTTATTACATTAAAACACAACCTAAACCCTTCTTAGATTCATTATAAGCTATAAAGGTCTTTTTAGGGTTAGGTATCACTAGTACGAGTGTGAAGGTCAATTTATCTTTAAGTTTCTAAAAGGCATCCTCTCTTGGCATCCGACACAAAAGGTTAGTCTTTCTTAGTAACTTAGTCAAAGGCATTGCTAATTGAGACAATCCATTAATAAACCTTCTATAGTAACTGGCTAGACCTAAGAAACTATAGATTTCAATCACTATCTTGGGCCTCTCCCAATTCAGAACCCTCTCCACTTAACTAAGATCTACCATTACCCCTTGTTCCAATATCACATGACCTAGGAACTTTACCTCTCATAACCAAAATTCACACTTACTAAGTTTGGCATATAATTGATGTTCTCTCAAAGTTTGAAGTACCATTTTAAGATGCTTCTCATGTTCCTCACTACTTTTTGAGTAGACAAAAATATCATCAATGAACACTACCACAAACCAATCAAGATATGCCCTAAAGATCCTATTTATGTAGTTCATAAAAATGGCAGGGGTATTTGTTAACCTAAAGGGCATGACTAGGAACTCATAATGGCCATAACGAGTTTTAAAGGTTGTTTTAGGTATATTCTTAGCCTTTACCCTTAGTTGATGATATCTAGACCTAAGATCAATATTTGAAAAGACCGATGCTCCCATTAATTAGTCAAGCAAATCATCAATCCTAGGCAGAAGGTATTTATTCTTGATAGTCACTTGGTTCAACTACCTATAATCAATGCAAAGTCTAAGACTACTATCCTTCTTTTGACAAATAAAATTGGTGCTTCCTATGGAGACACACTTGGCCTAATAAACCCTTTTTTCTAACAATTCTTCTATTTAACTCTTTAACTTAACAAGTTTAGCAAGCACTATTCTATATAGGGCCTCAGAAATTAGACCTATATTAGGAACTAAGTCAATAGAAAATTCTAACTCTCTTTTTGGGTATAGTCTACTAATCTCTTTAGGAAAGACCTTTGAGAACTCCCTAATCATAGGTATATCCTTTAACCTATCCTCAACCTTAACATGCATAGAAAAGAAAATAAGAGACCTTTGGTAACCATGCCTAAGACACTTTTAAGGTTAGGTAGCAAATGCACAAGCAAGCTTTGTTAAAAGAAAAGATTCAGGAATAATAGCAGGTAGGGAAACAATTTTATGGTTACAATTAAGTATCACATTATTAGCTGACAACAAATTCATACTAATGATCATATCAAAATCATGCAAAGGGATACAAATCAAGTCAAGGGTAATACAATGGCTATCTAATTATACAACACAATTAGAACACATATAAGATGTAATCATAGAATGTTAAATAGGGGTAGACATAGATAATTTGTAACATCCGGTCCTTTCATAAACGTGAGAAACGCAATGTTTGGTTTCTCCATAAACGTCAGAAATGGGCAAAATATAAAAAGAAGTCCCCAAAATAGAAGGAATTGGGGCCAAATAAAATTATGATAAAATTCTAAATAATAGAAAATGAGGATTTGATCCTTGAGTTGGTCAGAAACTGAGGTCGGAGTGATTTGAACAAATTGCCGAAAGGCCAGTGGCATTTTCGTAAATAAGTGTAATTTTGGAGAAGCACCTAGGAGGGCTTTTTAAATAGAAATTTTGAGTTGCCCAGGGTTCTCAGAGGCCCCAAAAATCATGGGAAGCCCCGGGACCGGTAAAGCCCCTCCGGTGTACTCTTTCCGACGTCGATTGACCCAAACTTTAACCGATTTGTTCGGAAAGGGTTTAGCTTCGATTTGAGTGATTCCAAAGACATTTTATTAAATTGGGAACCTATTTGTTATGATGGAAAAGACGGTTCTCAAAAAGGAGCTAAAACGAAGGAGAAACGAAAATGCAAAGTATGAAAAGACAAAAATGGAATTTAAGTGTTAAAGGAAGCTTCCAAATTCTTTTTATAAGTCACGCTCTTCCTCTCCTTCATTAAACTGACTTGCTTCTGCCCATTTTCAGAGAGAAACTCCAGCTTCTTAGGGTACAAGAGAAGGAGGATTTTGGAGGAAGAAATTCAAGAAAAAGGTAAGAAACTTTAAGAAATTCCATATCCTTCCTTCTTGAAACTTGCTCCCCTCCTCTCAAGCTTTTTTTCTATGGTTTTAATGGAGAGTTTGGTGCTGTTTTGGGGGCAGAACAGAGAGGAAAATTTCGAAAATTGGGGGAGCAAGCCAACCAAGTGGAAGAGCAAGCAAAGGAAAGCAAGAAAACAAGGTAAAACTTCCATTCTTTGGTAGTTCCTTCCTCCCCCTCCCTCTTGCACGAATTTGGGCACCATGAGCCCAATTTTTAGGGGCTGTTTTCTACCCAATTTATGGAAGGATTAGAGGTTTTGGAGTTCAAGGATTAAGAATGAACCAATAGAATCAAGAAAGGGGCATTAGGAAACAAGATGGAACTATTAGGGATCCAAATGCTCCCTTAGAAATCTGATTTTATATGAATGTTCTTAGACTTAATTGAATATTTAAACATGCTCCTAAGACTCCTAGAGAGCTTCCCACATGCACCTCCTATCCAAGAAAGCAAAGAAATTGCAAGAACAATTAATGAACTCTAAGTAGAAAAAGTGTAGTGCATTTGAAGGGATTACAAAAACTGATTTGATTCATGCATTCCCTAACATATATGAGTATTTGATTGAGCTCCTAAGACCTCTAAGAAGTCTCCCAAGTGTGTCTCCCATCAAGGAAAAATCAAGAAGGCTATGAACTCTTCTCCCCCCCATAGTCTCGGCCTAGGCAAGTTCCTATAGCTAGGAAGAGTTTTAAATTTTTCTAAGGCTATTCTTGAGTCATATGTGATGAGTGAAGATGAGTAGAGGCCTTAGAAAAAATTTGGAGCTCAAAGAAAGCGAATTAGTGCCATAGGTTTCATATTATGACCTAAAGAAGCAACATGATGCTAGGCCCTTTGTTTTAATGATGTGATGACTCCAAGAGGTTTAAAAGGAGTCAAGAATCATAATTGAAAAGAAAGAATGAGACCTAGAAGTCATTTGATGGGTGTTGCTTCATTAGGTGTGATTATGGACCATAATGGAGCCTATAGAGCAATCTAGTATTTTATCAAGTGATGTAGCCTTAGAATATATTTCATAAACCTAATTGGCTCCCATAAATTGTATCTAGGCCAAGAGAAACTATCTCCACCAAATTGTGGGTGTGTGGCCGAAAGAGGAGGGTTGAAAGCTAAGGAAAAAGTGTGTGAAATTGTGCAAGGTAGCTCTCTCCACCTTCTCTCATGCATGGATGTGTGTTTAGCTTGTTTTAGAATGTGTGTATGTGTATTTTCAAGCTAAGAAAAGTATGCTAGCATGCCTTTATATGCCATGATGCTTGATGCTATGTTATGTTTTCAAATGATTACATGATGTTTGTGTGAGTTTGTTTGAGTGTGGAAAGGCCAAGAACTCTTCCCTTTGGTGAGGATGAGCCAAGAACCCTTGAGCTTGGTTGAGACAAAGTAAAGAGTCTCCCAAAAGCAAAGTGGGCTCCCAAGAGTATGGTTGAGTCCAAAGTGCTTAAAGAATGGGTGAGGCAAGTCCAAAATCCATGAGGAGAAGTGTGAGGCCAATCCAAACACTTAGTGAGCTCTTGAATGTCTTGCATGATTGATTCACATGCCAAAGTTTCTTTAAAATGCCTATGATTTCTACTTTCTCCATGCATGCATATATGAAACTTGCTTGCACATATTATGTGTGATTGAATGGGAGATGAGTTATTGGGATTCTTTGAATCTCATCCCCTCCTCTCCAATGCTCTAATATGCTAGGTGGACCAAGTAGCTATGGTGAAGGGAGCCAACAATCATGAAAGAAGGAGATTGACAAGCCCAGGCCTAGTTTGTATTCTTTTTGAACCATAATGGTGTTCAATGATGTATATGATTATTGTAAATGGCACATGACCCTTGAGACACATGTAAATATAATATTATATGATTTTTAAATGTATGAATATGATGTATGACTTCTAGCCTACATTTTGAGCATGAGATGCCAAATTATGCAATATGAAAGTATGATGGAAGTGTGCATAAATGTGGGTTGAATGGCCAAAATGAGATGCATGAGGTTTGGGACCATTTGGACAACTCACACAAGTCTTAAATGTACTTTTAGACTTGCCCAAAAGGTGCCAAGACCAAGGGAAATCCATTTGGCAATTTTGGTACCCAATATGGAGCCAAAATTGACCATAATGGAACCCTATACCATTTTTTAGCCAAATGAGTTAGTCTTGCCCTGAAACTTGTCATGCACTTAGGTCTCATTAAGATCTTTTTGGGAAGCTAAAGATCAAGTCATTTGGAGGTCTGTAGAATGTTCTATAATTTTTCAAAGTTGGTATCAGAATTTCGGATTTTCAGAAACACTGTTCATTTGGTCAGTTATGGAATTGTGTCATCTGAGGGGCAAACGTAGTCCAATAGCTACAAAATTTTATAGGCAGAAACTAGACAGTCACAGTGACTTTTAGAAACTGGAAGAACCTAATTTGGAGGTCTAGAGAGGAAGATATGCATTTTCGAAGGTTCTGCCCAGTATCAGACATCTTGCCAGACCCGAGGTACTGTTCCATCGATTTTCGGGAGTTTGGCTTGATGAACTGATCTGGAGATATTTTTTCTCTCTATTTAACATCCACATATTTCCATAGTGGTATCATTTATGAGAATTGGATTTTTGTGGAATTAGTTAGACATTTTTGAAGTTCATATCAGTAAACTGTGACAGTATCAGGAACCCCTCCGACCTGCAGTTGATTTCGCGTGTCAAACGCATTATGTGTGGGATTTTATGACTTGTATATATTTTTCCCATGAAGTATACAGTCTAAGATTTCCAGAATGACCAAGAGTGCATGTTTTCAATTTTTCTAGATTTACTTATGAATTTTCCAAGTTTGCCCAAAAATGGGGCCAAGTCTGGCCGAGGAGAAATATGCATGTCCCATGTCTCCCTTCGGTTTCCATGAGTTGTGAGTTAGTTTTTGTGATTGAAATGAGTTGTAATTGTGTAATTAAATATGAGGATGCATAGAATGAGCTCACACGGTCAATGTGACACCGAATGGGGTTTTGGATAGGATAACTTACAAATAAAAGTCCAAATCTTCATGCCTCCTCTATGAGAATTATGTGTATGTTTCATGATAATTATGCTATTCAAAGGCATGAGATGAGATAGAATGAAGGTGTTACATAATTCAAATGGCTGTGGGCTAATTTTAAGACCCATACACTTAACCTAGTCATACGAGATAAATGAATGGGTCAGACCTGAGTCAAACAATGCATTTACAATATGATGATGGGCAAGAAGAGTACCTTGGATTAGACTAAGGGATCTATTAGCCTCTTGCTACATAAGTTAGACAGCCGTCCTTGTGTAAATGGTTTGATAGGTGAGATTAACTTTTGTAACATCATGCAAGTCCATGCATAGTGTCCCAATTTCCTATAGTTATAGTACACAAGGCATGGTCCACTTCTACGATTCTTTCTAAATTAGTTAAATGTTGATGGAGTACTCATTGAACTCTTTGGAGGTCTTATATTTTTCTTTTGATGAATATTTCTTGGGAATAACCTCCTATCCCAGAAGCCACTTCCACTACTAGTCCCCTTCTTATTACTACTTTTAAAGGGTTCCATACTTTGGTCCCATTTGCCCTCCATTGTCTTCTTTTTTTTAACCTCAATCTCCATTAAGGCCCTCTCTGATACTCTATACTTTTCCATTAGCCCATCAAAATTACAAATATGAAGGGGCACGATTTTATCCTTCAATTCTAGTTTTAGGCACCTTTCAAACTTATTGCCTTTCTAAGGCTTATCATCAAATTACTTCAAATATGAAGAGAAATAGGACAGTTGAATAAATTTTGTTGCATATTATTCTACCGTTATCTTCCCTTACTTTAGAAAATTAAACTCGGCCTCTTTATTAACCATAATTGATGGTGGAAAATATTTATTCTCAAAGGCTATTTGGAAGCTCTCCCAATTCAAGGCTATTCCCCTTGAGTCAACAACTTAGATGCATTATGCTACTAGTGCTCCACCTCATTTTTCAACTTATAAATGGTTAATTTATCCTTTTTGTTTAGATGTGCAGGTCATGACTTCAAAAATTTTCTCCAATTGCATTAGCCACCTCTTGTCTTTATCATTGTCCAACTCTCTCAAGAAGGCTAAAGGATTAGCTTTTTTGAAGTTGGCTAATACAATTAAGATGTCATCTCCTCCCCCATAGTGCCCTACACCTAAGTTTTGGCCTACACCAACCTGATTTTCTATAGGCACCTCTTGATTCTACTGATTCATTATCTTGTGCAATTGTTGTAACACTTGAACAATGGTTTCATGGGCCTTGGCTTGCTCTTAAAGCTTGTTAGTCATAGCCCTCATAGTAGCCTCATGAGCCTTAGCTTGCTCTCTTATACAGTTGGCCATTGCAATCATAGCCTCTTCCACTTCCCTTAACATCTCAACGGTTTCACGTCGTGCTGCCATTATACCATGTAATGCCATAAGCACAACAAGAGGCTTTCTATTAAGTTATAACCATAAAGGCAAGTCCAAGCACCACTTCATCCATGGCATGTATATATAGATGCAAATGACACTACCAGACTATAATACTTTTATTCCTAGCATGCATGCATCATAATTACCAAATTTTCTAACCACGAAATTCAAAATCTAGCATAGTCTTTTGAACCATTGCTTAATACCAAATGTAATAACCATATCTCATTATTAAGCTAACTAAGCATAATTGTACTTTTAATCACTAGTATTTAAGGTCTAATGCCAATAATAGTTTAGTAATAGGTGAAAATACAAGGAAATTTTAACCTTGAGATCATTAATAATCATCATCAAGATATACACAAGGGTTTGTGTTCATAGGAAATTAAAGTTTTCATTTAACACCTTTATCTCGCACAATAATGATTCCATAAATCATAAAATTCATATATGTTGTCTTACAAGTCAATATTCATCATTAACAAGGTGAAATCTAGGACTTAATAGCCAAAATAAAGGTTTAAGGACTTAGATTATGACTTGGAAAGGTTTAGCTGAGACCAAATTGGCCTCTAGAACCTCTAAAAGCATCAAAATACACCTATGCCATGGTTGCAATCAATTTAAATTTAAATTTATGCTATGACCCAAAGGTCTTATACCATGGTTGCAATCAATTATAGGATCAAAATCTCATAAAAACTTGACTCCTGTCGCGGCCCAAATTACCCACGCTACGATGAGGTGCCCCTTGGGCCTCACTGTACACAAAGTTCCAAGTCTTGCCACGGTGAGCCTACTTGGCAACTCAATGAGAATGCTTGTTGAAATAACTCTTGTCATTTTTTTTTATTTGTGCCACGGTGAAACCCACTACACTATAGTGTGTTTCGATTCTATAACACCTCTAAATGAGTTTTGGTTGTGATTCAAGTGATTTTGGCCATGACTCAAACCACTACTGTCACCCTAACCCAAGATATATGAACTAACTTACTTATCATCATCCAAATTTCATCCTAAGACTTTTTTACTACTAAAATACAAGGCATTTAAGATATATACACTCTCAAGATCTTTAATTAATGAACTTACATAATCCAAGGATCTTAAGACTCAATATACCAACCTAAACCTACTCCATATCAGTACCACATCCATGATGACAGTAAAATAGCCTATATAGCCTCAAGTGACAACCTAAAATATGTAATTTCCTATCATATGACCTTAGACCACTTTGAGCAAGTTTCAATGGGCTAATTAAACATGCTCTTACTCACAACACTCTAAAGGAACCTTAGATGAAAAATATGGCCATGGCACTTTCAAATCCACAAACAAGACATACATAATAGTAGAATCCATATGACAAAACCAAAGCCAAGAATACCATTAATGTCATAGTCATAACCTCTTATTGATAAGCAATTCTTCATACATTCCACACTAGTTCCTATTTACTCTAAAAATGTCATTACATCAGAATCATTGTAAATTAAAGCCTAATTTTAAGGAATTAATCCTATTTTACAAAATATCAAAATACCTACACTTGGCAATATGAATGCATTATGATGCTATACAAAAATAAGTTACAAAAAAATAGCATCTATACTAAATTAAGCATCCAAGTGCAGAGTTCCTATACAATGTCTTAAATTAGAGATGGTCATCCACTAGCTTCCTTTTAGACGTAGAACTTTTACTTAAAATTGTTAGCTCATGAAATGGTGTGAGATATGATCTTGGTAACCAAAGAGAAATTTCATACATATATGGAAATTAATAAAGAATGCATTTTATACCAACAAATACTATAATCAACAAATGAACTAACATGACTACTATTTCATATTAGCAATGACATACAACATGTTAATAGCCAAAAAGAGAAGGAAAGGCCTGTTTACGGTGCCAACTCCCCATTGAGTATGCTCACGTCTTCATGCATTCTATTGAGTTTGATCATTACTCAGTGCACTATCATGGTACATTGCATGGGTTGTAGCATGATCTTAGCTCCACCAAGGACACGATCACGGTCTAGAACATCAAGTAGCTAATCAATCATTTAGCATAGAAAATATACATGTGCAACAAATATAAGATTAAAATAAACATATACATAGAATTAAAATAAACCCCTAGTTACATTACTTAGTTGTGCCAATTTCCTTAAGAGCTAAGGACAAGTGCCAACACTTTAAAGGTCCTAAATTAACTAAAATATAACTCTTAGTCATTAGCTACTACAAGGATCAAGCACCCATTAATCCTAATCATTAAGAATTACTTAGAAGTTGCCTACCCAAACATCCAATGAATTCTAAAATTTGGATGTAAGCCTTATAACCTAGAAATTATAGTGGTTCACTCTAATTCCCTTGCATTTTCGTACAATAGTAGAACCCAATATGAAAGTTAGTCATTGGGGCTAATTTCCATCATAGTAATACATCAAAATGGAGGCAAATACTTACCCAATGGTCTCTCTAGCCTCAAGCTTTGAAAATCATGCAAGAAATAACCAAAACACCCATTTTTAGATTTGAGGATGAGATGAAAATTGAGCGGATCGTCGCATAACCCTCAAAATAATACTAGGTTGATAGAATATATAGTTAGTGGCACAACCTAGGTCATCTCCCTCGGAATTGGCGTTCAATGTTTAATTGAGTTTTTCTAAATGTTAAAAGACTCTAAAAATTCCTAAATTAGGGGGTTTTGATTTAATTAAACTATCTTAAAACTAAATTGAATTAAATTCCTAATTACTATCTAATTGGATGAATTATGAATGAAAGATGGACTTGTGACTAGCTTTGGATTCGTCCCTTGGTATCCACTATCCTTATCCTATTCTAATTGTAATTGATTTCGGTCTAAGAGTTCCTAATCGTGTTCATAACAATTTATCTTGAGTAACCACCCAAGATTCAAGAAATTAACTATCTAATGTTGAATTGAAACCTCACATCCAAATTAAATTGTCAATTCTTGTTTTAGGATCAATGAACATCCAATTTAATTGATTAACTAATTGATTAACATCTGAATCATCCTAAATATTTAATTAACCAACTAAACATTAAGGAATCCTCAAATTAAACTATTACGCTCACTCATGTATTTTATCGAATACCTCCAAAGCATACATGGGAATTCAGATAATATTGATGTCTAATGCAATCAATTAATCAAAAATTACTTCCTAATTAGTGTCTAACCAGCCACTAATTATAATTACACAAATTCTTCATCAAATACATCTTAACCAAGAAAATAAATGAAAGAGAAAAAGTGTAGGAAAAGTATAGAAATTCTTAGCCCAAAATTCTGAATTATGTTTCCATGGATTCAAGTGTCTCCAAGAGCTTCCTCCTTGCTAGCCTCAAGGTGGATTAGAAAATCATGGAATGTAGATGGAAGATGGATGTAGTGGAGTGGATGGAATGGATTGAGTGGTTGTAATGGATGAATGTGGCGTGGTTTGGTGGATGGTTCCTTGAATGGTTGGATGGCTTGATATATATAGGCATGAGGGAATGGAGTTTGAGGCGTGAATGAGTTGGATTCTGGAAGACAAATCAGATGCGTGAATATATGAAAGAGGCGTGCAGATTCTGGACTGTGAATGAAGTATGAATCCTCCTTGGAATGCCTCTGGACGCTTCAAACTTGCTGCTGTTCACGTGACTCTTTTAATGAATCATATGCAGCTTCTTCTTCTCCTTCTTCGCGTTATTACTCACGTCTCATTCATTCTTCTTTCTGCTATATATATATACGATGGGCCCCACTTTGAAGCTAAATAAATATAATATTCGAATTCATGTGAGCCGCCTTCTTTTCACGTAGCTTTCTCCTTGTTTCTGCTTCTCTTCATGCATTTTTCTGCTGGACGTTTAACTTTGCTGGAACTTGTGGTTTCGTTTGGTTCTGTACTTCATTTATTTCCACGTAAGCTCCTGCATGCTCTGTACCTTAGCTTCATGCAACTCCTTCATCCATCCAAGCTCGAGTTTGTGACGTGTTTGTTTGCTCATCTCCAGCTCTCAAGCTTCAGCGTCTTCCAGCACGTCATATGCTGCTCCAGCGTTTTATTTTCTTCTCCCAGCTCATTCATCTTGCACTTTACTCCCACGTCAGCTTCCTTAATGCAAAACCACGTCATTTTCCACGTATTTTCTTGCTTGAACTCCAGCTCGTTACTTCGTTCATTTGGTTCTGAGCTTCTTGTTTCTTTGTTCGAGTTTGTGAGCTACTTTCTACGTGGAAACATGGTGCTCTTCACGTGCTTTTTCTCCACGTTCTACCCTCTGCTTCTTCTCCGTCTTTCTCATGTGATCTGTAGTTCTTCTCCAGCCCAGCTCATGCTTCTATAACCAGTAGCTGGAGCTTTCATAACCAACTCGTTTTCCTCGTTCTGCCATCTGCTCTTCATTTATTTCTACGTGAAACTTCTATTCTTCATGCTTTATCCAGTCCACGTAGCTCTTTTACTCAAACTTCTTCTTTCTCAGCTCCCATTCCACGTAAGCTTCTGCAGCTACAGCGTTTTCTTTTTCTCGTTCAGCTCGCGTTGTTCTGCTTCTCAGAACCAGCAGCTCTCAGGTTTCTTCGATCCAGCGTCTTCTGCTCTCGATGCAATCCAGAAGATGAAAGAAGCAGCAGCCCTTGCTCGTGTTTCTCGCTTCAGCTCTTCCTTCCCACGTTAAAACTGCAGCTCAAAGCTCCAGCGTTCAACTTCTTCACGTTGGCTGCCTCTTCTTTGTTCTGGAGCTTCCAACCCAAGCCAAAGTCTCATGTGTTGCTCACTCAAGCTGTAAGCTTCATGTCTCTTTCTTCTTTAAATCAAATTCTCATTCAACTTCAATTTTTGCATTGAAAATCTGCACAAAAGAGAGGGAAGAATCAAATAGGAATTTTCACAAAATTATTTAAGCTAAATTTATGTATTAAAATCCAATAATTTGTAAATTAATTCCTAAAATATAAAAAATGACTATTAAAACAAAATTCCATTTAATTAGACTCTTAGAACCATATTTTGAATTAAAATGTCTAAATTGAGGAGAATAAAATGTATATAAATTATGCTTATCAAAAATCCACCAAACACAAAACTAATTGGACTAAAATGAAAAGAAAGATGAGAATATCAACTTTTATATGACTTACATTGGTTAAACCAAGATACCAAAAAACCCTTAGCTCCCCTCAAGGTGTGAAAATGCTCTTGTATGTTTTGTAGCTAAGTGTGTTTCATCACCGAAATAGATAGGCAATTAAGTTTCTTAGGGTTTTGAAGGAAATAGATTGATCCAATAAGCCTCTTGTCCAAGTGGGTTGATTTTTTTTTCCTAAGCAGTGGGCCATAACTAGATAAGCCCAATTGTGTTAGATCTCTATAAAACTGAAATTGAGCCTCTACAATTTATCCTTGACATAATTAAATTAATCATGAAGTTTTAATAACATTTTGACCTTATTAAATTCAAATCCACTATAACATTTTATTTTTCTCAAAAATTGCTAAATAATAATAATTTGTCTTAAAATGCCTAAAATGATAGTTTTCTATAATTTATTCCTATTTTTCATAATTTTTTCCAAATTTTTCATAATAATTTCTTAATTCTCCATTATTTATCTTAATTAATATTTGGATGTTACAATAAGGCTCTTAGTATGTTAGATCCTTTCTTTTATCATTTCAGGGTCCCCTGGGTAATATGTTAGGGCTTCTCAATACAAATAGGAGTGAATCCTTGCCCCATATATATATATATATATATAAAGTTCAATGCATTGCCACAGTAATAATTGATTTCTTAGAAACTAAACTGAAATCAATAAATTGATACTGGAACATCCTAAAGCAAAGTAAATTGAGACTAAAATGATATTAGAATGTTAATTAGAACATCTAAAAATATAAGTAAGAGACTAAGGATAGCCCAAAATTTGAGTCAAAATAGCTGAACGAATTTAAGGAATAACGTAGTAGCAATATGGTAATTTCAAGCAACTTTTTGAAAACTCAAATGAGAGAGTTTAAAATGAAAGAATTAAGTTTCTCAAGGTTCTCAAAGACCCTACAAACTATAAGAACCCCTAAAATGGCCAAAACCCTCTAATATACATTTTAGGTTATCAATTGATCAAAACTTTGATCTAATGGTTCGATAAGGTTTTACATCTAATTTGGGTGAGACCAAAGGCATTTTATAAATTAGAGGACCTAAATTTTAAGATAGAAAATATAGTGCTAAAAAAAGAGTGGAAATGAGCTCAATTAAAGAAACCAAAGTTTAGGGACAAAAATGAAAATTTTAAAATGTTATAATATAGCCTCCCCCTTCTTATTTAGCACATCCCACCTCCTCCTCTTCTTATCACCAACTTTCATTTAGCCTAAAATATAACCTAAACTAAGCTTGAGTGGCGCACTAAAGAGGGAGCAAGGGAGAAGAAAACAAGGCTTGAAAAGGGTAAGAATTTGTTACTTTTTTATGCTTTTTTCTTTGTCAAAGTTCTTCTCCTCTTCTTCCTTTCTTTCTCCATGGTTTTGAAGCTCTAAATGGTGATGTTTCTATGGCTGGTTCAATAGAAGGAGGAAAGAATTTGGAGAAAAGCTTGGAAGGCTAAGAAAGTTCATGTTGCAGGGAAGCAAATAAGGTATGATTTACCATAGATAAATTACTCTTCTTGATTCTTACATGGATGCATTGTTTTGGCTAGACCTAAAGGACCATGTAAGAGGTTTGATTATAATCCAAATTTGATAGAAAATGGGGTTTTAAAGCATAGGGAATCATATGGAATAAATAGAACTCAAAAAGAAGTTATACATAACAAATTATGGAAATTAGGGTTTTGATTACACCTAGGGATTTATGAAACTTTCTAATGATGATTTAATTTATATAAAAGCATATTTGAGTTCATAAAAGACCTAGAAAGCTTCATGGATGCCAATTTCCCTAGAAAAGCAAGCAAAATTCCATGGGTGCCTTCTTTAGCCTATATCTCAGCCATGGATAATTTCAAGTAACTAGGGAGAGTTTTCTTTGATTCTAAGGTTATGAATGGTTTAGATATGAACAATAAACACCAAAGGAACCATTGGTTTGAATTTAAAAGCCATATGTTGAAAGTTTAGGGTTCCATTATATATAAAAAAGTAACTTGATGTTTAATTTGAGTTTGTGATGACTCTAATGATTTTAAATAGAGTCATGTGACTTATACTGAGTAAAAATTGAAGCCAAGATGATGAATTATATGAGTTGCTTTATTATGCTACTAAATGGAGCCATATGGATGCTATAAGCTAGAATTAGCTTGTGTAAAGTTTATGTGAAGCTAGAAATTATTTCATTGATGTATTTATGTCTTGTTTGATGTATCTAGGCTAAGCAAATCAAGCCTCTCCCAATTGTGTGTGTGTGGCTAGGGCAAAGAAGTAGGAACCAAATAGAGAACTTATGCTTATTGACTCAGGGTAGCTCTTCATCCATTCTTGTATGCATATCTTGATTGTTAATTATCATTGATTGTTTGTATGTGTGCTTGAATCATAAAACATGTCTATTGCTATTAGTTTAATAATTTGATGACATTATACTTCTTGAATTGCTTTGAAAATGTGAGGTGGCTTTAATGGGTAAGGTTGTGTAATATCTGGTTTTCGTTAAACGACGAAAACAGGTGCGTTTTCAAAGCAAATCCCATGAAATGAATTAGTTAAGGTCCCAAAAAATTTAAATAGCATTCTAAACTCTTAAAAATGAGAATCTCAGGCTCAAATAGAGAGAAAAATAAAGATAGAATGAAGAAATAAAATTTAACAAAAAACTTACGAAACATAATGGCATTTTTATAATTTTGAGCAAATTTTGGAATTCACACAGGAGGGCTTTTTAAATGAAAATTTTGAGTTCTTTGAGGTTCTCAGAGGCTTTAAAAACCATGTGAAGCCCTAGGACAGTTAAAACCCGTCCAGTGGACATTTTCTAATGTCAGTGTACCCGAACTTTAACCGATTCGTTTATGAAGGTTTTAGCTCTGATTTGAGTGATTCCAAAGGTATTTTACTAAATTGGGAACCTAAATTTTATAATGTAAAAGATGATTCTAAAAAAGGAGCTAAAATGAATTAGAAACAAAAATGCCAAGAATGAAAGGAAAAATGGAAATTTTTGAAAAGTCGTCCTTCCTTCCACCTATATATATAGGGAGTCCCACTCTCCCACTCATTTGGCTTCATATTTTTTTGCCCTAAACCAGAGAGAAAACCCTAGGAGAGTGGCACATAAGAGGAAGAGGAAGAGGAAGAGAAATCAAAAGCTAAAAGGTATGGATTTTTGGCAGTTTTTCATGCTCTTTCTCTTGCAAACCTCTTCTTCTCAATTTCTCTTTCTTTTTTGTGATTATATTGAAGTATATGGATATATTTTATGGGAGAAATTAAGGAGAAAATTCGGATTTGAAGAGAGGAGGCCAAAGAAGGGAGGATTCAAGCAAGAAAATAAGGAAAACAAGGTAATTTCTCCTTCTATGATTGCTACTCCTTTCTCCTCTTCTCTCCATGGTTCGCCCCACTCAAGAAGTCATAGAAGGGCTTGGATTTTAGATAGAACCAAGGGTGAATCCTAGGAAAAAGAGTGTGGAGAATAAGAATATGCAAAGAGAATTAACAAATAACCATGGAAATTCAAGATAGCAATTCTAGGGTTTTGTGTGCTCCTTGTAAAATATGATTTGATATCTTAATTTCTATGCCTAAATGAAAGTTTAAATAAGCTCCTATGATCCCTAGAAGTCTCCCCATGTGCTTCCTCCATCAAGAAAACAAAGCGAAGTCTATGAAGGCCATTATGTTTCATTGTCTCAGCCTAAGAGGGTTACCATACCTAGGGAGAGTTTCAAATTTGTCTAAGTCCATTTTTGAGTCATATATGATGAATTAAAATGAGAGCAAGTCTTAAGAAAAATTTAGGAAGCTTAGAGAATGAATTGGTGTCTTATGTTCCATAATATGACCTACAGAAGCAACATATAGTTAGGCTCTTTGTTTCAATTATGTGATGACTCCAAGAGGCTTAAAAGGAGTCAAGAATCATATATGAAAGGAAAGAATAGAGCCTAGAATTTATTTGATAGGTATTGCTTCATTAGGTGCATTCTTGGAACCATAAAAGGGTTTATAGATCAAGTTAGTATTTAAGAAAGATGTGTGGCTTTAAAATTAATTTCATTAACCTAATTAGCTTCCATAAATTATGTTTAGGCCAAGAGAAATCATTCCCACACCTTTGCGTGTGTGAGCAAAGGAAGGGAGAGCAAATTCAAGAGAAAAAGTGTGCGGTTGCTTCCAAGGTAGCTCAATCCCCTTTCTCTCATACATAAATGTATGCTTAGCTTGTCTTTGAATATGTGTATGTATATTTTAAGCTATAAAAAGTATTCTAGCATGACTTTTATTCCATGGTACCATGATTTTATTATATGCTTTCATATTATATTTGTTATGTGTGCTTGGGTTTGCTTGAGTGTGGTGAAGCCAAGAACCCATAGAATTGGTTGAGACAAAGTAAAGAGTCTCCTAAAAGTGAGGTTAACTCCCAAGAGCAAGGTTGAGTCAAAAACCTCTTAAAGAATGGGTGAGGCAAGTCCAAAATCTACAAGTAAATAGATGAGGTTAATCCACTTACTTGGCAAGTTTATGTATGCTATATATGACTTGCTTAAATGTTAAAAATGTCTCTTGAATGATTGTACACGTCAATATGCCCATGCATGCATTTTTAAGACTTTTTTGCATCTTTTATGTGTGATTGAAAGGGAGATGAGCTATTGGGATTCTTTGAATCTCATTCCCTCATCTCCAATGTTCTAACATGCTAGGTGGACTAAGAGAACAAGGAAATGGGAGCCAACCACTTGAAAGATGAGATTATGACATCAAAGTGCATGGATTTTATTTCTTTAAGGCCATATAAGTGGCAAATGTTGTAACCTATTATTGTATATAACCTATGACCTTTTGAGCATATGTAATTATGTTAATATGTTGTGTATAAATGAGAAGTTATGTCATGTGAATACTAGAATGTAAATTGAGTATGTAATGGCAAATTTAGCTTTTTGAAGGCTTGATGCATTAGTGTATAAGTGGAAATGAAATGGCCAAATTGAGATGCATAAGCTTTAGAACCACTTGGGCAATTCATATAAGCCATATTCATACTTTCAAACTTGCCTAAGAGGTGCAAAACATTAAAGGAAATCATTTGGACACATTTGGTATCTAATATGGAGTAAAATTGACCATATTGGAAACCTATACCACTTTTTCTCCAAATGAACTCTTCTTGATCTGAGATTTGGCATGGATTTGAGCTTGTTGAGATATTTTTGGAAAGTTAAAGTACAAAATTTTTGAAGATCTATGGAATATTTGATGAATTTTCAAAGTTGGCAAATTTTTTAATTTTGGTTCAGGGTACTGTTCACACTGGTCTGAAATTAAATTCTATCACTTATAGGCCAATGATGTCCAATTGACACAAAATTTTTTAAGAGAAAACTAGACCTTCCCAGTGACTTGTACCAACTAGAAGCACCTCAATTAGATATCTAGAGAGGGAGATATAAATTTTTAAAGTTTCTGTCTAGTATTAGGCGTCCAGATTAACCTAGGTTATTGTTTGATTAGTTTTTGAGTTCTAGATGTGCCTAAACTGGTTTGAAGTTATTTTTTTCCTCTAGCTAACATTCATAGCTTACCAAATTGGTATCAGTTGCATGGATTGGAATTTTTTGAAATTAATTGGATATTTTTGAAATTTATAGTAAAAAGTTGTATTAGTACTAGTAGCAAGTCAGACCTCTGCATCTTTCGAATGTCAAACCTCTTCCGTGTTATGTCTCATGGCCTGAAAATATTTTTAACATAAAGTAGACATCTATAGATTTCCAGAATGGTAAAGAATTCATGATTTTGATTTTTCTAGAATTAGTTATGATTTTTCAAAGTTTGTGATAGAAAAGGAAAAATTCTGGTCAAAATAGCAATTATGAATTTTATGCATTCCCTTGCCTTACACGAGCTCTAGGCCAATTTCAATAATGGAAGTGAGTTGTTTCTAGGTAATTAAATATGAAAATGTGATACATGAGCTCACATGGTCCACAGGACATCGAATGAGAAATGTATACACTATGCAACGCTAAAATATTCATTATTTCAATTATTTTTTCTTGCCTCCTATGTGAAATGCATTCTTTAAGGCATGAGAATAGCATGAGATGTGCTATAAAGTTATGGTGTTACAGGTTGTGCTAAAAGTCTCTTGGTTTGGTTGAGGTGAAGCCAAAAGTCCCTAATTAAGGGTGAAACAAGGCCAAAAGTCTCTAAAAGTGGGTGAAGCTAATCTAAAAGTAGGTGAGACTAATCTAAAAGTCCTAAATAATTAGGTGAAGCTAGACCAAAAGTCTCTAGAACTTGTTTTTGATTTTGATAGATTCATTTGACTGTATATAAATGATTATGTTTGATGTTTGAAAGTATTTAATGCATGCTTGCTTTTTTGACATGATAACATGCCAGATATGTATGCTTGAAAGAGTGAATGAGCTATTAAGATTCTTTGAATCTTACTCTTCCCTATTTTATCTCTAACCATGTCTAGACAATTCTCAAGGAGTGAGGAATGAAGACCAACAAACATAATTAGTGCTACTTTGACAATGTTTTAGAATTTTATGTAATCTAATGTTAAAGTATGGGTGTATATAGTATTTATGAAATATAAACATTCACTCATGTGTAAAAGTATAACATTATGATCAATGTACCATATTTGGAAGAATATGTATAAGAGCATGGATTTTTGATATGTATGTGACTTGTAAAGTACATGTATAAATCCAAGTGAAAGAGTGATTTTGAGTATCATGATGGTTTAGACCTAATATGATGGCCAAATATGCTATAAATTATGTGTTGGACGTGCTCAAATGGTCACTTGCATTATAGAATCCCATTTTAGACCATTTGATACCACTTTGATACCAAATTGAGCTATAATTTTTCCTGAACCAAAACTAGAACAAATGAATGAGTTTTGGCATAAAATTTGGTAAGCATTGATATCTCATTTAGAGCTTTTCACAGAGTTAAAGAAATTTTTTTTGGAACTCTGTAGAATTTATTATGATTTTTCAAAGTCAGTTGAATTATGCAAATTTGCCCTATCACTGTTCATTTGATCAGTTTAGGTTTTTTGTGTATTTGAAGGGCCAAAATACTCATGAAATTTTACAAGCATATAGTTGGCATTATAAGCTTTCCATATCCATCAAGATTACTCAATTTGGAGTTGTGTAGCTCAAGATATGTATTTCCAAAGTTTCAAACCTATATATGCACGAAAATCTGATAGTAGTATTGTTCCATTAAATTTTTGTAACTCAAATGAATCCGCTATGATCTGAAATTTTTGCAACATGTAGTTCATGTTAGGAGCTTTCCAGAATGTCCTCATTTGTATGATTTAGAGCTCCCTAGCTCAACATATGAATTTTTGAAGTTTTGAAAGAATTATAGAACCATAATGGAATGATGTAATTATGTTAGTATGTGATGCTTGACCTTAAAACTGAATTCCATGCTTTTTTTTATAATATTTCTTATTGAACAAGTATACTAAGGATGAAAGTTGAGATTGGTAAGTTGAAATGGTACAATTAAACAAAAATGAAATATTTTGACTTTTATTATCAACAATTTTCGCTGCTAAAAGTATTGAATATATAAAAAATAATATTATAAGTATAATGTGATATAGAATTTGTGTTATTTTATCATGGTATTATAGCCATGATGAATGAATGTGTCAATCACATTTAGTTGGAATTCACCTGATTGAATTTTAGTTGGATGAATTTGGACTTTTTTTAATTTTTAATTTATTAATTATTATTTATATAATTTATTATTTTTAATATTAAATATTATTAACCTTTTGATTTTGTATTTAGTTAAAATATATATAATAATATTATATATAAATATATACACATATATAATGGAAACTAACTGATTATCAATTGGTATTATAATTTGACTAACAATTGGTTGGACTAAGATTGACTAATTTTTAGTTGGGTACTTTTCTTTTGTTTTTTTAACATTCAATATTATTTATATAATTTATTAATTTTAATATAAAAAATGTTTTATTATTTTCTTAAAATACTATTATTATTAATTATTTTTATAATTAATCTTTTATTAATCTTGTTTTAATTAGTATTAACTATTATATATTTATAATATATATATATTAAAATATAATATATATGTGTGCGTGAGAAAGAGAGATATATATACAACTGATTGAAATTGACTAATTGTTAGTTGGAATTATGGTTTGATTAGCAATTAGTCAGACCAACATTGACTAACTTTTAGTAGGTAATCTTTTTTTTAATATTCATTATTATTCATGTAATTTATTAATTTTAATATTAAATAATATTTTCTTATTTTCTCAAAATATAATTATTAATTAGTTTTATAATTAAATTTTAATATTTTTATTTTTTATCATTCTTTTTAAAAGTAGTATTGCTGATTTTCTAGATTCTAAAGTAATCAATTAAAAATTAATAATTTTTTTTAGCCCTAAGGTCCTCATTATTAAAAAAAAGTAAAAATATTATATACTAATTAAATGTAATATGTAAAAATTATTTGATATAAAAATATATAAATTTAAAATTTTTTAAAAAATACAAGATCTACTTTAGTTTGATATACATTAGACTACTACACCTATTACTTTAACTTGCACAAGGGTGTTATGAACTTTTTGAATTTTTGGTTCAAAAAGCTTTTTCTCTTCATAAGCTATAGTATCAAATAAATTTTTTGCATTTTTTATGCCTTTTCACAACTGATTTTCTTTTTGTCATATTTTCTAGCAACCAAACCAAAAATGCAATGGATTCCTTTTTAATTTCATTTCTGCTATGATACCAAATAGGCCTAAGCTTTTAATCTTCTCACCAAGGCTTTACTTTGTGTGAAGTTTGAAAGTCTTACTAGCAAGTTGGGTATGCTTGATGTTTGCTTCCTAACTTAAGGGGTAGCGTTGAAGAATCTGCACTTATTACGAAATGTTTTAGTGACTAATTTTCCTTTTTATTACTAAAGATTTCAATGATTAATTTATTTTTATTAGCTTTGATTTCCTTGTATTGCCCTATTTCCAAAGGTCATATATGACTTTTATTATTGTAATTATTTTTGTTCATTATTTCTTGATTCTATAGGCTTTGATTAGGAGATTTTATCTCTTATTCTCTCCTATTAAAATGTAGCCTTCTATAAAAAAATAAATCAAAGCATTCCCAGATCTACTCTTGTCCCTTTATTCTTGTAATAGCCAGTTTTCAGAAAACTAAACTGAACCTAATAAAATGAAATAAAATCACCTTAAAGCAATGCAAATTGAGACTATTTGAGATTAAAATGAGAATTAGAATATGTAAAAAATGTGGTTTATAGTCTAATAATAGCTCGAAATCGGAGCTAAAGTGGCTAAATGAATTCAAAGAATAATGCAGTAGCATAATCATAATTTTGGATAACTTTTCGAAAACTCAAAAAAAAGAGCTTTAAATGAAAAAATTGAGTTTTTTAGGATTCCTCTGGTATGCATTTTTGGTCATTGGTTGACTAAAACTTTGACCGAACGGTTCGGTAAGATTTTAAATCTAATTTGGGTGAAACCAAAGGTATTTTATTAATTAGAGGACCCAATTTTCATGATGAAAAAGATGATTCTCAAAAAATAGTTGAAATGAGCTCAAATGGAAAGGAGCAAGTAGAGGGACAAAATTAGAATTTAGAAAATGTTGTAATTAGGCTTCCATTCTCCTTAAAAACACGTCCCACTTCTTCTCCTACTCATAACCAACTTCCATATGGTTTAATACAGAACCTAAGATAGTTCTAAGTGGTGCACCAAAGGAGGGGTAAAGGAGAAAGAAACCAAGGCTTGAAAGTGTAAGATTTTACTACTTTTTCATGATTTTCCCTTCACTAAACTTCTCCTTTTTCTCCTCTCTTTTCTCATGG
Source organism: Erythrophleum ivorense (assembly GCA_026724425.1). Lineage (NCBI taxonomy): Eukaryota > Viridiplantae > Streptophyta > Magnoliopsida > Fabales > Fabaceae > Erythrophleum > Erythrophleum ivorense. The sequence goes on along the minus strand of JAIUCV010000824.1, from coordinate 258,531 downwards.
TTTTGGTAAGTTAAATGGTGATGTTTTGTGGCTATTTAGTAAAGGAAAGAGAGGATTTGGAGAAACTCTTGGAAGCTTAGAAAAGCTTAGAAACAAGGTAAGATTCATCTTGAATAACATGTTATCTTGCTTCTTCCATGAGTACTATTTTAGCTAGACCTAGGGCATATGTAGGAGATTTGATTTTGATATAAACTTGATAGAAATTGAGGTTTTGAAGCCTAAGAAATCATATGGAAGCAATAGAACTCAAAAAGAACCTAATGATAATAAGTTATGGAAATTAGGGTTTTGATTGCACCTAGGGATTTATGAAACTTTCTAGTGATGATTTAATTTGTGTAAGAGTATGCTTAAGTTCCCAAGACACCTAAGAAGCTTCACAAGTAGCAAATTCCCTAGAAAAATTAACAAAATTCCATGGGCTCCTAAAGCGCTATATGTTTTAGCCAAGAAGGGAATCACACACTTAGGGAGAGTTTTTTTAATTTCAAGGATAGAAATAGTTTAGAAATAAATAGTAAACACCAAAAGAACTATTAGTTTAAATTTAGAAGTCATATTTTAGAAGTTGGAAGTTTAGGGTTCCTTTTAAAGATAAAGAAGTAACTTGATATTTGGCTCCTTGAAATGAGTTTGTGATGGCTCTAATGAATTTAAATAGAGTCATGAGACTTAGATTGAGTGTGAAATTGAAACCAAGATGATGAATTGTATGAGTTGTTTCATTATGCCCTTGTATGAAGCTATATGCATGCCATAAGCTAGAAGTAGCGTGTGAAGAATTTATATAAGCCTAGATGTAATAACCTTAATTCTTAATTACTGTGATTAGGTTTAATTATGCAATTGATAATCATAAATCAAGGTCTAAAGTTATTAAAATTAATTAAACTAGAAAAGGTGAGAAAATTTGAACCTTGATATTATTAGAGTTATTAGACAAACAACCAACACCATTTAACTCTACAAGTAATACTAATTATCATTCAAGACCTTTGATTCATGTTTCATTGATTTCAAACACACAAATCCTCATATAATATCCTCAAGTCATTATATAACATTATCATAACAAATCTCAAGGTTTCTAAATCAAAAATAAGAGTTTAGGTACCTTCACTACAACTTAAACCTTTCTTGCCATGGCTAAGGAGGTTACTGGAGCTTAAAATAAAAAATACGAACCTTGTGTTGTGACTCAAGCCATCCATGGCACAGCAAAGATGGTCTTGAGACCTATTATTCACACTTTTGTGATTCTCCGTGGTGAGTTGGTGTCTCACTGTGGAGAGAGAGTCCCCTGGAACTCTCCAAGCTCGCCTCCCAATGCTCGCCGTTGCAGGCTTCCCTTACGTCACAGTAAGTTTGTTCTCTGTTACTCTTCCTAGGTGAATTTCTTACATTATGTAGTGGTGAGGCATCTAATGTCATGGTGCTCCTAGCTTCTAAATCTCCCTTGGCCTCAACTTAAATAGTTTTAGCCATGACTTAACCCCTTACTGCACCTAATTTTGACTAAATGTTTGATAAGGTTTTAAATCCAATTTGAATAAAATCAAAGGCATTTTATGAATAAGAGTGCATGCCAAACTTAACAAATATGAGTTTTTCCTAATCGAGGTAAGATTCTTAAGTCATATGATATCACAGGTAGGGGTCACAGTTGATTCCTATAAAGTAGAAGCTATGTTACAATAGGATAGGCCTAAGACCATCACCAAAATTAGGAGTTTTCTAAGTTTGGTAGGGTATTACAAATGACTCATATAGGGCTTTTCTTAGATAGCCTTACCCTTAACACGACTAACTAGGAAGGAAACACCTTTTATATGGGATGATAAATGTGAGAGGAGTTTTCAAGAATTGAAACTCTAATTGACCATTGTCCCAGTACTTATTATACCTGACCCTAGGAAACTATTTGTGGTTTATAGTGATGCATCAAAAAAAAGGTTAGGGTGTGTGTTAATGCAGTATGATAGAATAGTGGCATATGCCTTTAGGCAGTTAAGGCTTTATGAAGAGAATTATCCCACATATGATTTAGAATTAGTTGCAATAGTGTTTGGCCTCAAAATTTAGAGGCATTATTTGTATGAAGCAACCATAGGGATTTATAGTGACCATAAGAGTCTGAAATGCCTATTTGATTAGAAAGAATTAAATATGAGATAGAGAAAATGGATGAAATTCTTGAAATATTATGATTATACCTTGAAATACCATCTAGGCAAAGCCAATGTAGTGGCTGATGTCTTAAGTAAAAAATCCATCCATGCAGCCTATATGATGATTAGAGAGTAGGAACTCATAGAGAAATTTAGAGATATAAACATATCATACCATATGGTATCAGGTAGATTATTTTTTAGTGAAATTCAAATAGAGAATGATTTGAGGACCCAAATCAGAAATGCCCAGAGAAAGGATGAGTTCTTGAGTCAAGTTAGGAATGAGATTTCTCAAGGTAAGACCTTAGTGTTTAAGATGACTGAGGATGATATGATAGTATACCAAGATAAAATCTATATGCCAAACCAAACTGAATTAAAAGAAAGAATTTTAAGAGGTATACAAGAGTAAGTATATCCATCCAGGTGCCACCAAATTGTATCAGGATTTGAAAAAATTCTAGTGGCCAGGTATGAAAAATGATATAGCCAATTATGTGGCTAGATGTTTAGTGTATCAGAGGGTGAAAGTAGAACATCAAAGACCAACTGAGATATTGCAACCCCTAGATATCCTTGAGTGGAAGTGGGATAGTATAGCCATGGATTTTATCATAGGGTTACCCAGGACATCCTTTGGACACGATGCCATTTGAGTAGTTATTGATAGATTGATAAAGTCTGCACACTTTTTACCTATTAGGGCTGCCTATACTCGAGATAAATTGGCTCAGTTGTATATAAAAGAGATAGTGTAACTTCATAAAGTACCCAATAGCATAGTATCATATAGAGACCCATATTAAACTTCTGGAGGTCGTTACAAACTACTTTAGGGACCAAGCTAAAGTTTAGCATTGCACATCAACCCTGGACAGATGGTCAGACTAAAAGGACCATCTAGACCTTAGAAGACATGTTGAGATCATGTGAATTAGAAATTGAGGGAAACTAGGATGTATATTTTCCTTTAGTTGAGTTTGCATACAACAATAGCTACCATTCTAGTATACAGATGATCCCATATGAAACTTTGTATAGGAGAAAGTATAGATCACCTATGTATTGGGTTGAGCTAGGTGAAAGGAGCTTGATAGGACCTAAGATAGTAGACCAGACCACCAGGTAGATAGAGTTGATTAGAAAGAAACCCTTTATGGCCCAAAGTTTAAAAAAAAAAGCTATATTGATAAGAGAAGAAGGCCATTAAGGTTTAAGATTGGAGACGATGTATTCATCCAGGAATCTCTAGTTATTAGCATGGGTCAGTCTATTAAGGTGAAGATGCTTAATCCTAGGCATACTAGTCTATTTAAAATCCTTGAGAAAATTGGACCCGTTGCCTACCGTGTTGCTTTACCTCCTAACCTAGCATAAATCCACAATGTATTCTCTCAATTAAAAAAGTACTTACCAGACCTCTCACATGTCATAAAATATGAGCATATTCAATTGCAGGATAACTTATCCTATGTGGTGACACTAGAGAGAATCATTGACACTAAGGTCAAATGTAATATCCATTTTTCGTTAAACGGCGAAAATAGATACATTTTCAAAACAAGTCCCCTGAAATGAGTTAGTTAAGGTCCCAAAAAAATTTAAGTAACACTTTAGACTCCTAAAAATAAGAATCTCAGGCTCAGACGGAAAGAAAAATAGAGCTAGAATGAAGAAATGAAATTGAACAAAAGACTTACGAAATATAATGGCATTTTTGTAATTTTGAATAAATTTTGGAATTCACACAGGAGGGCTTTTTAAACTAAATTGGGAACTTAAATTTTATAATGAAAAAGATGATTCTAAAAAAGGAGCTAAAACGAATTGGAAACGAAAATGCCAAAATGAATAGGCAAAATTAGGATTTTTGAAAAGTCTTTCTTGAACTCCACCTATATATATAGGGTGCCACACCTTCTCACTCACTTAGCCACATATGTTTCTACCCTAAACCAGAGGAGGAACCCTAAGAGTGAGGCATACAAGAGGGAAAGGAAGAGAAGGAGAAAGATAAGGCAAAAGGTATGGATTCTTGGTTATTTTTCATGCTTTTTCTTTAGCAAACCTCTTCTCCTCCATTTCTCTTTCTTTCTTATGGTTTTATTAAAGTTTTTGGATCTATTTTAAGGGAAGAATAGAGGGGAAAATTCGGATTTGAAGAAAGAAGGGCAAGGAAAGGAAGATTCAAGCAAAAAAATAAGGAAAAACAAGGTCAATCTTCCTTCTATGGTAGCCACCTCTTGCTTCCTTCTTCTCCTTAGTTTGTCCTACTCAAGAAACTACAAGAGGGCTTAGATTTTGGGCAGAACCAAAGGTGAATCTTAGGAATTTAAGGGAGGAGAATAAGAATATACAAAGAAAATAACAAAAGAACTATGGAAAATCAAGATAGCAAAGTTAGGGTTTTAAGTATTCCTTGTAAAATCTGAATTTATACTTTAATTCCTCAACCTAAATAAGTGTTTGAATGAGTTCTTAAGATCCCTAAAAGGCTCCCCATATGGATCCTCCATCAAGAAAACAAAGCAAAGTCCATTAGTGCCCTTATGCTTCATAGTCTCGGCCTAGAAGGGATGAGATACCTAGGGATAGTTTTAATTTGTTCCAAGCCCATTTTTGAGTTATATATGATGAGTGAAGATGAGGGGAAGTCTTGGAAAAAATTTAGAAACCATAAAAAGTGAAATAGCCTTATATGTTCCATAATATGACCTAAGAAAGCAACATATAGTTAGGCTCTTTATTTTAATTGTGTGATGACTCCAAAAGGCTTAAAAGGAGTCAAGAATCATAAATGAAAGGAAAAAATAGAGCTTAGAATTCATTTGATGGATGTTGCTTCATTTCGTGCACTTTTAGAACCATAAAGGGCTTATTAGACCAAGTTAGTGCTTAAGAAAGATGTGTAGCTTTATAATTGATTCCATGAACCTAATAGGCTTCCATAAATTGTGTTTAGGCCAAGAGAAGCAAATTCCACACCCTTGTATGTGTGAGGCCAAGGAAGGGAGCATTGTTTCAAGAAGAAAAGTGTGTGGTTACAGGTAGCTCACTCCTTCTTCTCTCATACATGAATGTATGTTTGACTTGTCTTTAAATGTGTATATATGTGTTTTAAGCTATGAAAAGTGTTCTAGCATAAACTCTTATTCCATGGTACCATGATATTGCATTATGTTTTTAAATGATGTTTATTATGTTTGCTTAGGTTTGCTTGAGTGTGGAGAAGCCAAGAACTCTTAGCCATGGTGAGAATGAGTTAAAAACCCTTAGAAATGGTTGAAACAAAGCAAAGTATCTCCCAAGAGTGAGGTTGAGCCAAAATCTCCTTGAGAAAATGGGTGAGGCTAATCCACTTACTTAGCAAGGCTATAGATGCTTTGTATGACTTACTCACATGTCAAGAATGCATCTTGAATGATCATGTCATCTATTATGCTCATGTATGCATTTTCAAGACTTGTTTTACATTCTTTATGTATGATTGAAAAGGAGATGAGCCATTGGGATTCTTTGAATCTCATTCCCTCCTCTCCAATGTTCTAACATGCTAGGTAGATCAAGTGGACAAGGTAATGGGAGCTAACAACTTAGAAGATGAAAGTATGACAAGAAAGTGTCTTGATTTTTTTTCTTTATGGCTATATGAGTGGAAAATGTTTTAATCCATTATTTTATATGTCCTATGACCTCATGAACATGTATAATTATGCAAATGTATTATGTACAAATGAGATTTAATGGTGTATGCATGATGTAGTGCAATTTAGGTATGGAATAGCAAACTAGCCTTGTGTAATCTTGTATATGGCATGGGGTGAGAGAGTGAGTTTGCAAATTATGGGTTTATACACCTTTGAGACATGTTTAGAATGTCATTTTGGTTCATTCCCACGTGCTCAAGTGGTCATGATGGCCTTGGAACTCAATATGAACCATTTGGACCCATTATATGGCACAAAAGTGATCAATTTGCAATCCAATGTCAAAATCTAACCAAATGAACGAATTTGCCCATGAAATTTGGTACACATGTAGATCTTATCTAGAGATTTCTGAGAAGCTAAATTGCAAAAAAAAATTGGAGCTCCACAGAATTAATTATGAATTTTCAAAGTTGGAATTTTTCTATTATTCTAGTACATGTACTGTTCATATGGTCAGTTTTGTGTTCTATGTCATCCGAGGCTCAAATGGTGTCCAATGCTTATAAAATTTTACAGGCATAAACTAGAGTTCTCTCCACCTTCTCTCATGCATGAATGTGAGCTTACATTATCTTTGAATGTGTGTATGTGTGTTTTAAGCTATGAAAAGTATTCCAGTATAAGCTTTTATTCCATGATTCTATGATGTTATATTATGCTTTCAAAAAATGTCTAATATGTGTACTTGGGTTTGCTTAAGTGTAGAGAAGCCAAGAACCCTTGAAATTGTTTAAGACAAAGTAAAGAGTCTCCTGATAGTGAGGTTAACTCCCAATAGTAAAGTTGAGTTAAAAACCTCTTAAAGAAATGGGTAAGGCAAGTCTAAAATCCATAAGTGAATGGGTAAGGCTTGTAACACCATAAATTCTAGCTCATCTCATGCCTTTCAATGACTTACTATCATGGAGGATGTATGTTTCTCATAAAAGCGCAAGGAGAGGTAATGAATATTTTTGGGTTGCATCGTATCTAGCAATTCATTTCAGTGTCACGTGGACCGTGTGTCACACCCGAAAATGCGACCGCGTGGCGCCCTTTTTTTTCAAAGAAACTCGAAAAATTCGATTTTCAAATGAAATCGAAAACCGAAATTTAAATTAAAATAAGTATAATAAATAGGGTTCAGGAGTCACCACCAAAATTTTAATTTTTAAAAGGCAAAACTTTGGAAAAACCTTTTTATTTGAAAAATGGTCTACGAATCAGAAAATGGGTCCGGGAGTCATTTGTGAGTGGGGAAGGTGTTAGGCATCCCACTACACCCGTTACTAAAAACGGTTACCCTAAGTCAGTTGTGTAAAAATAAAAATGGTCTTAATTTTATTTCAATTCTCCCTAACAAATCACGTGCGAAATAGGAATAAAGAAATTGAAGGAAATAAAGTTAAAAGTAGAAAAAGAAATTAATACTAAAATAAAACGCAAAGAAATTTAATAATTGAAATAAAAAAGAAAGAAAAGAAATTTAAAGAAAAATATTTTATTTACAAGGGCGGACTTGACCTAAGATGAGAGTCTAGGGCCTACGTACCCTTCAAGAGGGATCAAAGTCCACATAGTTCGATGAAAAATTGCATTCGGTGGATGTTTTGTTTTATTTTTTTGGTTTTTTGTTGTTTTTGTTTAGCTTATATTTGATTTTTAATTTTTGGTTGGTTTTGTTTTGTCTCTTTTTTTTTAGTTTTTCGTTGGCTTAATTTTTTTAAAATTTTTTATTGGTTTTATTTTGTCTCTCTTTTTTTTATTTGTTATTTTGTTTGATTTTTGTTTGATTTTCAATTCTTGATTAATTTTGTTTTGTTTTGATTGTTTTTTAGTTTTTTATTCTTTGATTTTTGATTTTTTGATTTTTTTTTTATTTTTTTTTTGAAAAGACAAAGAAGATAAAAATTACTTTTTCCTTTAACAAATAAAGCAATTTTAAAATTGATTGATGTGCTTTGATTTGTTAAAATTAAATTTAATTTTAATCCCCTCGCGTTTTCACTTTTTCTCTTACTTATCATTTTTTTTGTTTTTCTATCATTTCCATTTCATTTTTTTTTGTATTTTTTTCTTATTACCCTTTTTACTTTTTATTTTCTTGATTTTTGATTCACTTTTTTCCCTTTTTAGGTTGTTCTGTTTTTTATTTTTATCTTTATTTTGGATTGTCTTTTAATTTTTGGTTTTGTTTTGTTTTTATTTTCATTTATTGTTTTTTTTCTTTTACTATTTTTTTTCTATTTTATTTTAATTATTATTTTTTCCTTTTTGTTTTTTTTGTTATCATTATTATTATTTTTCTATTGTATTTTTTTTTGTCTCTATTCATTTTTGTTATAATTTTTGTTTTGTTTGATTTTGCTTATTTTATTTTTTATTTGTGTTTTTCTTTGTTTTGTTTGTGTTTGTTTGTTTTTTTTTTTTGTCTTCTCCTTATTGCTTTTATCTTCTTTTGTTTTTTTGTTTTCTTATTCTTATCTGTTTTTTTTTTTTACTTTTGGTTTTCTTATTATCATTTCTTAGTTTTTTTTATCCTTATAATTAAATTAATTCTTGGTTGTCAAAACTAAAGTTGGAAAGAAAATCCAAAGTCAACAAAGGGAAAATTAAGTTTTGTTTGTTGTTTTTTCAGAAATGAAAATTAAAACAGAAAAGAAAGCTTGGTTTCCTTAAAGTTTAGTTTTGGATTTGAAAAATTTTATTTAACTTGTAAAACCATTTCTTTTTGTTCTTGTTTGTTTTTGTTTCTTGTTTTATCCTACCTCCTTTTTAAAACCCTTTTTTTTCTTTTTTTACATAGAAAGAAAAATCGAAACATTATTGAAATGTAAATTTGAAACCCAAATAAGTATCAAGGAGGCTTTATTGCCCCACATGACTTATAGATTTATTCTTATGTGCCCGAGGGGATAAAAATAATCTCACACGGCTATTCTAAAAAAAAAGTAAATAGAAAAAAAAATGCATATAGGGGTTTTGATTGTGTGTGTTTTATGTTAATTCATGATTCATTATATTTTAGATACAACTTTCATTTCATTACAGGAAAGAAATAAATAACAGGAATTAAGTACAGAGCCAAGGAACCACCTCTTCCCTATTTTCAATCTTCTTTGTCTGCAGTGGAGAAGCTTCCACATGTTCTTTCCACGTATTTGACTTGGCCTCCACCAGCTTATCCGGCCTTTCCGTAATCCTTGTGTGTAGCTACTCTCCCCTTGCTCCAGCGAGTTTGAAGGCTTTTCACCAATTTTACAGGTCTCGCACGTAACAGAAACAAAAGGAGGTTAGGAGTTACTGTACCGATAAATTATAACATAAATGAGTGGGGCAACAAGTGTTCCCATGCTTGAGCCAATCAACGGGTTGGGGAATTCCTAAAAGACACTGGTCATAAAACGAAGCCTACACAATCCAAGTGAATGTAAAAACAAACTCCCACGAAGTTACATACCATCGAGCGTGAAAACACCAATGATTTCCAAACCAATTTCATGCTAAAAATCATGCTTAAAAAACACGTTCAAATATTATTGGGATCACCAAGAACACTTGACAGAATTCGAGCTAGGAATCAAGCTGAAACCACGCTAAAAATCACCACGGGAGCAGACATACTCTAAGCAGATTTGATTCCCAGATTTAGACTCAAACTTAAACTAAATCGTGCTAATATCAACAGGCATAGCAGGCAGGTTTTGAACAGGATCTAATTGTAAAATTTAGATTCCACAATCCGAGTTAAATCATACTAATAACATCAGCAGGGGCAAGAATAACACTTTTCATATTTCATGCTCAAATCGAGGAGAAAGATCATGAACTGGAGCAGAATAATGACAAGCAAAAATAATAGCAAAGGATTTGCCAGAAATGAGCATGTACAATTTCGATATCCCATTCATTTGCAGAAAAATAATACAGTGAACTTTGAAATCACAGGCATATTCCTTTAACATTTAACGCAGCAATCACAGGAGCGAAATGTCTAATTTATTTTCAGATTTTTCTTTCAAGCCTTTCCTCGAATGTATGCTGGGCATTCTCTAAAGCAGATACAGAATATAGAAATTCATACTATATAAACAGCCCCAAGCACGACAAGCAAACCAGTACAGCGACCCCAATTTTTCAACAATTGTAACCTAGCAACAGAAAAGGAACCTTACCTACGGGAATCACAACCAACAAGGCAAGCTTCACTGTCCTCCTGTTGCAGCCGGATTGTCGCTCTTCATCGTCAGCTCTTGCCCCGATTTTTAGGTTCTCCTTTGGCCTCATAATCGATTCCTAATCTCCCGATTTTTCGCTTTTCATCCAGCCTTCGACCCCCTCCGAATTTCGACTCCCCGATCGTTGATCCCTCTTTCAACTTGGAAGTCCTCCCCCCTTCGATTTTTCAGTTCCTGTCTTTCGACCTTTCGCCCTCGGTCCCTCTCGATTCTCCTTCTGTTCTTCCTCCTACCCCCTCTCTCGAGTCGAATCTGAAGCCCTAAATCAGCAGGCTTCCCCCATTCGCCTCGCGTTCTCTACCCTTTTCAGTTTTCGGTCTCTCCTCCCTCCATTTTTCCTCTGCGCTTCCCCTCTTCGTCCCCTGCTTCTCTCTCTTTCATTCCCCCCTTCTCTCTCTCTCATTCCAGTTTTTCACCCTTTTTTTTTTTGCGTCTCATGCATTTTTTGCCTTTTTCTTTCTGAGCGCCCCTCGTTCTCCTCCCACGCTGATGCCTTTTTTCTGCATCTCCCCCACTTTCGCGTCTGTCTGTGTCCTTTTCTGTGTGCGTGTCTGTGCCTCTCTTGTCTGTGTGTTTTTCTTGTCTATATCTGCCAGAGGATCCAATGGAGCCGGGGACCGGGTTTGATCAAAGTGGATTCTGGGTTGGGCTTCACTTTTTTTTTGGGATGATTTTGTTTGGGTTCACATGTTTCCTTTTTTTTTTTATTTGGGATTGGGCCGAACATCTTTTTCTATTTTGGGTTCACATGTTTCCCTTTTTTTTTTTACTTTGATTTGGGCTCTCCTGAATGAAGTTTTTATTTTATTTTATTTTGTTTTTTTTACTTTTGTTTTGGGTTTTCTTTCTTTCTTTTTTTATTCTTCTTCTTTTTTTTTGTTCTTGTTTTGGGTTTTCCTTCTTTTCTTTTCTTTTTTTTTTTGTTTTTGTTTTGGGTTTTCCTTCTTTTTTTTTTAGTCCTTTTTTTATGATGATTTTTTATTTTGTTTTAATTATTATTCTTTTAATTATTATTTTTTTTAGTTTTTTATATTTACTTTTAGCCCTATTTTTTTTATTTTACTTTTTCCTTTTTAATTCATTTCTTCTTTTTTTTCTTTTCTTGTAATTCTCCCAAAGTTTTCAATTGTATTATTTTAAAACATATTTAAACCTTTTCAATTCCTCTCAAATTTCCTTTGAATAATCTTTTCCTTTCTGTATTATTTTTTTTGTATTTTATTATTATTATTTTACTAATTTAATTTGTTATTATTTTTGAATTTGTCCGGACAAAATACGGTGTTCACACCGTGTGAGCTCATACTATGCCTCCTCATATTTAATTGCATTGTTACAACTCATTTGTATCATAAAAACTTTCCTACAACTCATGGAAACTGAAAAGAGATATGGGATATGTATATTCATTTTCGGCCAGATTTGGCTCCATTTCTGGGCAAAATTTGAAAAATCATAACTAAATCTAGAAAAATAGAAAACATCCAATCTTTAACATTCTAGAAATCTTGGGATGTCTACTTCGTGTTAAAAATATGTAAAAGTGATAACATTCCACATACAGGATGTTTGACACATGAATTGGTCTGGAGGTCAGACTGGGTCTTGATGCCATCACAGTTTACTGATATGAACTTCAAAAATATCCAACTAATTCCAAAAAAATCTAATACATGCAAATGATACCAAAATAGAAAGCTGTAGATATTAAATAGAGAGGAAAAATATTTCCAAATCAGTTCATTAAGCCAAGCTCTCAGAAATCAATGGAACAATATTTCTAGTCAGGCAAGATGACTGATACTAGGCAGAAACTTTGAAAATTCATATCTTTCTCTCTAGACCTCCAAATGAGGTGCTTCTAGTTCTTACTAGTCACTGTGAATGTCTAGTTTTCACTATAAAATTCATAGCCATTGGACCACGTTTGCCCCTCGAATGACACAATTACACAACTGACCAAATGAACAGTACTGGTGCAAATCCGAAATTTTGATACCAATTTTAAAAAATCATAGAAAATTTCACAGACCTCCAAATGACCTGATCTTTGGCTTCCCAAAAAGCTCTAGGCAAGATCTAATCACATGCCAAATTTTAAGGCAAGAAGTAGCTATTTGGTTAGACTTTGACATAAGGGGGCAAAGTGTCAATTTCTTTTGTTAAAAGAGGGCTCCAAGGGTTCAAATTTGCTTCTCCTACTCCTAAGACTCTATGAGCATGTGGGAAAGCATCAACATAGGCTATCAAACATGGCTCAAATATCTAACAATCCATATTTGCAAAGCTCACTCTCCCACACCAAAATATACACCATGTACATAATGTCAAGATCTTGCTATTCATACTAAAAACTTGCTACATCATGCACTATAGTTCTAATTCTCATACATATACAATAAGTACATCCATTTACAAGTATTCATAAGTGCATACACCATTTACATCATTAGATTACATCTCTTGACAATAAAGTAGTGACAAAATGATGATTTCACAAATTCTTTGCCAATTTCCCTAGCTTCAAGCTTGGTGGCTCCCATGTCTTTGTTCACTTGGTCCACCTAGCATGTTAGGATAGTGGAGAGAAGGGGATAAGATTCAAAGAATCCCAATAGCTCATCTCTCATTCAATCACACATATTATGTACAAAGCAAGCTTTTCAAATGCATGTATAGAAAAGTGAAAATCATGGATATTTTAAAAGCAACCTTGGCATGTGAATCAAGCATACAAGACATTCAAGGGTTCACCAAGTGTTTGGATTGGCTTCACACTTCTCCTCATGGATTTTGGACTTGCCTCACCCATTCTTGAGTACTTTGGACTCAACCATATTCTTGGGAGTCCACATTGCTTTTGGGAGACCCTTTGCTTTGTCTCAACCAAGCTCGAGGGTTCTTGGTTCATCCTCACCCAAGGGAAGAGTTCTTGGCCCTTCCACACTCAAGCAAACTCATACAAATATCATGGATTCATTTAACACATAACATAGCATCAAGGATCATGACATGTAAAGGCATGCTAGCATACTTTTCATAGCTTGAAAATACACATACACACATTCTAAAACGAGCTAAACACACATCTATGCATGAGAGAAGGGGGAGAGAGCTACCCTATAGGCTAACACAAGCCTCCCCTTTCAATTTGTCTTCTCCCTTCTTGATTGCACAATCACAACTAGATAGAAGTGCTTCTCTTGAGCTTAGACACACAAAGAGCATGGAATTACTCTCTTATAACTCAACACTTATTCACAAAGCTAGGAGTTTCTTTATAGCAACCATACAAAGTATAAGAAATTAGGTTCTTTCTCTAGAATTCCACTAACTCTCCTTCCTCTCTCAAGCTCTTAAGAAAGAAAGCAAAGAAGAAGAAGTGAAGATCCATGAGTTTCTTGCTTATTCTTGACTAGAACAGAGCTTTCTTACTCAACAACCCATGGAAAGGGAGCTTAGAAGGAGAAGAATAAAATCAAGAAGAAGAATCATGAAGAGCTTTAAAGGTTCTTACCTTTCTTCCTTAGCTTCCCTTCTTTCTCTCTTAGTTTCTCCTAGTTTCCTTCTCTCTCTCTTAAGCCTTTTTTCTGTGCTTGGATGAAGCTTAGGTCGATTGATGGAGAAAGGATGAGTTTGGATGCTTTAAGAAGTCAAATTCTCTTTTTCACACTTTTCAGGACTAACCCTCGCTACAACGAGCACGTATCAGTCCCAGACCCCTGTTTTCGCTACCGCGCGTGCTATGGCAAGGAACTCCCTAGTTTTTATATGGGATGCCCACACTCGCTATAGGTAGAAGCATTTTCGTTATAGCGAAAAGGCACTCTCGCTATAGCTAGACCCTTTCTCGCTATAGCAAACAGGCATATTAGCTATAGTTAGGCCATTGCTCGCTATAGCTAGCAAACTTAAAAAATTTCAGGATTTCAAAAATTTTTCAGCTTCTTCTTTTCTTCTTCTTTTGTTCTCTTTTTTTTTTGGCTAGTTGTTACAAGGCTAATCCACTTACTTGGCAAGCTTATGTATGCTATGTATGACTTATTCAAATGCTAAAGATATCTCTTAAATGATTACACATGTCAATATGCTCATGCATGCATTTGTAAGACTTGGTTTGCATATTTTTGTGTGATTGAAAGGGAGATGAGTTATTAGGATTCTTGGAATCTCACTCCTTCCTCTCCAATGTTCTAACATGCTAGGTGAACCAAGAGAATAAGGTAATGGGAGCCAACAACTTGGAAGATGAGAGTATGATATCAAAGTGCATAGATTTTTCTTCTTTATAGCCATATAAGTGGCAAATGTTGTAATCTATTATTGTGTATGACCTATGACCCCATGAACATATGTAATTATGCTAATATATCATGCACAAATGAGAATTTATGATATGTGAATGTTATAATGCAAATTGGACATAGAATGGTAAGACTAGCATTATGGAAATTGGTGTATGGCATGGGATGTGAGTGTGAATTTTCAAATTTTGGGTTTGTGCACCTTTGAGATAAGTTTAAAATGTCATTTTGGTGCAATCCCGCATGCTCAAGTAGCTACACAAGCTTAGGAAGCAAATTTGGACACTTTGATGCTAGTTGAGACCATAAAAATGACCAAACTACAACCTTATAGCACAAACTGGCCAAATGGATGAATCTTCCCATAAAATATGGCAAACATGTAGAGCCCATTAAGATATTTTTGGGAAGCTAAGGTGCAGAAAAATCAGAGCTCTATAAAATTAATTATGAATTTTCAAAGTTGGGATTTTTCTACTGTTTTAGTGCATGTATTATTCATATGGTCAGTTTTGTGTTATGTGTTATCCAATATTCAAATGGTGTCCAATACTTATAAAATTTTACAAACATAAACTAGAGGTTATAAGCTTTCTGTGGCACCAAAATCACCTCACTTGGAGGTCTAAGCAGAGAGTTATGAATTTTTGAAGTTTACTATCAGTACTAGTAATGCACAAGAACTCCAGTACTGTTCCATCATAATTCAATTTCCAGATGGTCTTAGTGTAGTCTAGAGATATTTTTCCCTTATATTTAACATATATATATTCTCATATTAACCAAATTTTCATGATTTAGATTTTTTTGGAATTAGTTATGTATTTCCAAAATTTATGACAGTAAGCTATGACAGTAGCCCAGGTAGCTAAGACCTTGGGTACTTTTTCAAAGTCAAACATCTTTTTCTTGATGTTCCATGACCTAGAATTATTTGTATCATAAATTAGACATCTGTAGCTTTCCAGAATGGTAAAGAATGCATGATTTCAATTTTTCTAGAATTAGTTATGATTTTTCAAAGTTTGTAACAAAAAACATGCATTTGCACAAGTTCTAGGCCACTTTTGGTGATGGATTTTAGTGGCATCTATATAATTAAATATGAGAATATGATACATGAGTCCATATGGCCCACAAGACTTCAAAAGAAAAATTTATGCATAGCCCAACACAAGAAATCTCAATATTTTAATGTCATTTTTCTTGCTTCCCTATGTAATGCTTGGCATGAGACTTAAAATTAGTATGAGGCAAAGCTAGAAATCTATAGTGTTACATTAGAGATGCTCAAATGGTCACTTGCACAAGGAGAAGCTATTTTGGACCATTTGATGCCATATTGATATGAAAATGAGCCATAATTTGCTCCTAAATCAAAACTAGACCAAGTGAATGAATTTTATCATGAACTTTGGTAAAAATTTAGATCACATTTAGAGCTTCTCACAAAGCTAAAGAGCATAATTTTTAAAGCTCTATATAATTTCTTAAAATTTTTCAAATTTGGCTAAATTATGTACATTTTCCCTATCACTATTCATTTGGTTAGTTCTGGTTTCTATATATTTAAAGGGACAAACGAACTTCAATGCTCATGAAATTTTATAAGCATATAGTTGGAATAATAAGCTTTCCATAACCACTAAGATCACTTAATTTGAATCTTTGTAGCCCAAGATATGCAAGGATAAATTTTTAGGTCAAGATAAGGATGGAAATCTGATAGTATTACTATTTCATTATATTTTCATGGCCCAAAAAATTTTGTTTTAATCTAAAATTTTTTTAGCTTGTAGATTATGTTCTAAGCTTTTCTAAAAGTTCTCATTTGCTTAATTTGGAGTTTTCTAATTCAAGTTATGAATTTTTAAAAATTGTGGTAGAAATATGGAAATGCATGGAATGGTATGAACTTGCTAGTATGTGGTGCTTGACCTTAAACCTAAATTCCATACTTCTTTTTATGATTTTTCTGTATGAACAAGTGTATTAAAGATGAAAAATGAGTTTGGTAAGTTGAAATGGTTCATTTAATTAGAAATGAAATAATTTGACATTCATTGACGATATTTTTTGCTGTTAAAAGTGTTAAATATATGAAAAATTATGTTATAAGCTTATTGTGATGTAAAACCTGTGCTATCTTAATATGATATAACACATATACATTATAGTCATTATACATACGCCTATCTCAAAATACAGTCTAACAAATCATAATAAGAAAATAAAACATGAAGGACATAATTCCTCACGGAGCTAAAGCCTTTCCACAATCTAGTCTACTACCTTCACTGGCAGAGGGCTAGTGGATAAAAGAGTGAGATTCTAGGGAGAATCTTAGTAGCATAATCCTACTTTAACATACATTAACCACTCAAGAACATAAGTATGCATATATGCATGTATATAGATTTTCTAACATATGTGCTTTCCAACATGTGAAAATATGCACACATACAGCTAAAAATATAGCCAAGCTTACTAAACTCTTTTCCTAAGTGGCTCTAATACTTAGCATGAGGAAGAACTACTGTGCTCAATTTTCTAATCCTCTTCTTTTAGCCATCATCAGATACAATTTCACTTATTAGACTAGTAACTCATAGAACATAAAACTCATATAACTCATTCAAATATGAAGAAAACACAATATACAAACGACTAGGCACTCAAATAGTTAAAAGCATGATAGAGATGAGAAAAATTCCACCTACTATAAGTTTATCCTCAATGCTATAGGTACTAGTCTCCTTTTCCTTCTGATCTTTCTCTTTCCTGGCCAAGTACTGACACTAAGGCTCTTTACTATCTTAATAGTCTACATTATCACATTATGTCCAAATCAGAGCCAAGGCTCTAATATACTAACTTTATGCTTTGCTATACAAGATTTATGCAATTCTAGCCCTTTGAAAGCACATTAAGACTCTTTTTCTAGGAATTTCTTTCCATAACTTATTGACCACATTTCTAAGGCTTAGCTAGTTCACCAATTGCCTTAAAATAGAGTTTGAAAATTTTTGGATTTGGTTACTTAGCTAGCTTTTCTAAGTTGCCCTTCATTTAGGCCTTGAACTAGGGTTTCACATGGGTAAGTTTTCCTAGGCAACTTAAACTTCCTAAATTCTTATTTTGAGCCTAGACTTAAACTTTTACTATTTATATGGTCAAAAAAATTTTTTGAAGCCTTTTTTCTCAACTTGGTATATTTGGCCCCATTTTGTAATTTTTGCTAAACTCACTTCTACGCCTCAATACCCCATTCTAACATCTTAGATAGCTCTTTATACTTCCATTAAGTTCACTATAATGCTTAAATATAATGCCAAACATGAGCATGGCCATCTACCCAAGTTATGGTTTCTTAAGCATCTAGAAAATTTGACTTTTACAATTAGTCTTTATAATTCGAACCAATCCTTTTTTTAACTTTTATAATTCTTTAGAGACTTGTAAATTCATTAGAACTCAAAAACAAGCTCATTTGGGCCAAGATTAAAAGGGGTAGTTAAGAGGTGTGCAGTGTAGCCTCTAAAGGAGTTTTCTTGATTCCTATGGCCAATTCTCTTTGGTTTCAAGTCCTAGATAGTTTCTATATGCTACTGAGTGGCTTGTCGCGCAACCCTCAAAATAATACTAGGTTGATAAAATATGTAGCGAATGGCACAACCTAGGTCATCTTCCTTGGAATTGGCGTTCAATGTTTAATTGAGTTTTCCAAATATTAAAAGACTCTAAAAATTCCTAAACTAAGGGGGTTTTGATTTAATTAAACTATCCTAAAACTAAATTGAATTAAAATTCCTAAATTCTACCTAATTATATGGACTATGGGTGAAAGATGGTCTTGTGACTAGCTTTGGATTCGTCCCTTGGTATCCACTATCCTTATCCTAATCTAATTATGATTAATTCTGGCCTAAGAGTTCCTAATCGTGTTCATAACAAATTATCTTGAGTTACCACGCAAGATTCAAGAGATTAACGATCTAACGTTGAATTGAAACCTCAACTCCGCATTAAATTGTCAATTCTTGTTTTTAAGATCTTGAACACTCAATTTGATTGATTAACTGATTGATTAGCCTCTGAATCATCCTAAATATTTAATTAACCTACTAAACATTAAGGAATCCTTAAATTAAACTCATGTATTTTATCGAACACCTTCGAAGCATACATGGGAATTCAGATAATATTAGAATTAATCAATTCAATTAATCAACAAAAATACTTCCTAATTAGTGTCTAACCAGCCACTAATTATAATTGCACAAATTCCCTATCAAATACAACTTAACCAAGACAATAATTGAAAGAGAAAAAGTGTAGGAAAAATAAGGAAATTCTTAGCCAAAATTCTATGTCTTCTCCATGGATTCAAGCTTCTCCAAGGCTTCCTCCTAGCTAGTCTCAAGGTGGATTAGAACTTCATGAGATGTAGATGGAAGATGGAATGAATGGGAATGAGAAGAGGATGGAATGGACGATGGAATGGTTGGATGGAATGGATGGTTTGATGGTGGATGGATGGTGTATGGTTGGACGATGAATGGTGTCTCCTTGAACGAATGAATGGCTTGATATATATAGGCATGAGTTTCCGGAAATATAGAGACGTGGGATGGCTTGTATTGTGTGAATGGATGAGGGTCCAATGATTTAAATGAAGGAGGCGTGAATATGCTGGAGAGACGTGAATAAATCAGAGGCGTATTGAATAATGATTCCACGTGCTCACATGCAGCCTCTTTCGTGCGTATTATGCTTGGATCTGAACTCTTGCTTCCTTTAAACCCCACGTGCTCAGCTCATTCTTCTTTTAATATATCACAAGCTTGCATTGCTGATAGTGTGGGCCCCATTGAATATAATAATCCACTTGCTTCTTCACGTTATCCATGCAGCTCTTCTTCGTTTTTTCTCAAGCAGGGCTGCCTCTTCTTCAACGTGGGATGCTTCCAATCTAGTTCAGCAGCTTCTTCATTCATGCAAGCTTCAGCTCGATTATTTTCTTTTATCCCTCACGTTGCTTTCACGTGTTTCTTTTTAAAATCTGCACATGCTTCTTCCATGCTCTGTTTTCCACATTGGCTGCTGTCTGCTTTGCTTTCAGCTCCTTTTGCATCTTCTTCTTCATGTGTTTCCTTCCTCTCTTCCTTGTTGCATGTTCTCCAGCTCTCAAGCTTCATTAATCCACGTTCTGCCCAGCTCAAAACTGCCTCATGCTGCTTATTCATGCAGCGTCTTCCAGCTTCTGTTCTAGCTTATGTGCAGCTTCTTTCATTCGTTTCCAGCTCGTGCAATAGCTTCTTCGTGCGTCTCACCCCTCTGCCCAGTCCAGCGTTGTTCTTGCTCGCGTTTTTCCAGCCATGTTTCTTCCAGCGTTTGCCTTTGTTCTGCAGCTCCTTGCTTGTGTTAGCTGGCAACTCTAAGAACCCATAGTTTTTCCAGCTGAACTTCTTTTCGAAAGCTCCTTCAACCCGTAGCTTCTTGTCTCACATGCAGCTCTTCTTTTACGTATTCCATATTCTGTCTCTTCTCCACACTAGACTGTGGCTACTTTTCAAATCCAGACGCAGCTTTTTCATTTTATCCACATAAGCTTCTGCATGTTTGTGTTTGGCAGCCCTTCTCATCTCTCCTTCTTCAGCTAGCTCGAGCTTCTCTTCTTCATTCTTTTTCTCCAGTCTTGCAACGTTGTTCTTTTGTTTACTTTCACATCAAGCCCATTCTTTAGCTACTGTTCCATGCATTCTAGACATCATTCTTCCACATTCATGAGCTTGCATTGCTTCTTCAATGAATGGATAGCTTGGTTAAATGACATGGGATCCGTGGTTGCTTGAGTATATGGATGTATAATCTATACCCAAGCTTGTTTCCACATGGAATCCAAGTCTCCTTCTTCTTCACTTTGCTCGTGATATCCAGCCCGAATGAATGAAGAAGCTTCCTTCTTGCTTTCCTTCGTTCTTGAGCCATGCATGTGTTTGATGATCATGAGACTTCATGTAAGTGTATGGGTTCCATGGAAAGTTCATTCAAGCTTTAATTGTCCATTGAAAATCTTGCACAAAAGAGTTGGAAAAATCAAATAGGAATTTTCACAAAATTATTTAAGCTAAATTTATGCATTAAAATCGAATAATTTGTAAATTACTTCCTAAAATGTAGAAAATGGCTATTAAAACAAAATTCCAATTAATTAGACTCCTAGAACCATATTTGGAACTAAAATGTCTAAATTAAGGAGAATAAAATGTATATAAATTATGCTTATCAGCTACATATCATCAAATGTATGCAAGGAAATATAGAGAGAGAGAGAGAGAGAGAGAGAGAGACCTTTTCTTCTAGGCATGATATAAAAAGCCAAGAAGCCATGAAATTTTATCTTAAAATATAAAAAGTTATACCTTGAATCGAAGCTCATTCAATGCTTTACGTTTTCCCTCGATTAGTTTTCTGAAAAGTGCACTCTCTTGCCCCTCAATGGTAGTTGAACCTTCACTAATTCAAATTCTAAAACCACCAAAACGAAGAGCATAAAGAGGAGAGCACTTTTTCTAACTAGGTATAAGTGAAACAAGCTCAAAAACATACCTAAAATGCTTGTCTTTTCTCTTCTGTCTCTTCTTCTCCATATGATGCCATGGGAGGGACCTTGAAGCTGCTAGATAATATGAGAGAGGCTATGGAAATCATGGCTGGTTGAAGCATATATTGAAAAAAATAAAAGAATTAAAGGTGTTGACTTTTTGACTTTTATAACCATTTTGCCCTTACTTCCTTGACTTAATAATTTTCTACATTCTAATTCAATTTTTCTATAGAATTAGACTCCATATTCTTATTTTGATATCTTAAATCCCTCAGGCCAATTTTCTTCGGCTACAAGGGCTCTAAACAATGTAAAACAAATCAAAACTATACTGCGATACTGGCTTTCTTGCTTTTTGTGCTATTAGTGTTTTAATATATTTCATACTTCTTAAACATTTTTATAGCTCATTTAACTTATATGTAGTGGAAAATAACATTGACTTACTTTAGTTGACTTGTTATGAAAATCCTTATATTTCTTACTTTTTTAACACGTTTATGTTCCTGTGCCTTTGTTTCTCATTCCTTTCTTGCTTTTCTCTTTATTTTCTCTCTTTAATTGGCTTTCTACTATCTTTTTCATGTCCTTCTAACCTATTTGGAGGTCTAGGTCCAATTAGAAAATGTTGGATATTACATATAAGACCAAGATCAACTTTGTCTTCACTTACCCAAGCAATGGAGGAAGGAAAACTAGGCATGGAAAGTTTGATTTTTCTCTTCAATAGTCTATGACCAAGCTTTCTTTCTCTTTCTTAATTAGGTTAAATGCTATGAATGAAGGAACAAAGGAGACTTGTGTCACTTAGTTTGCTAAATGGAGAGAGATTTAGTAGGCTAGGTGGTTCTTACTTAAATCAATTAGATAATGAAATTGCATTCTAGGACTTAGCAAATTACATGTAAGAGTGGTAGGTAGTTTCTTACATTGGCATTGAAGTCAATGCCATTACCTATTTAGATTCTAGGATGCATAGCGTCATGTATTGCTAACACTTAATAGATATACATTCCAAGTATTAAGAGTGAATTGTGAAGAATTAGTGGTCTAGGTGTAACTTATTGGTGATTGCATGGAAGCATCATTAAGTTGGCTATTATAATCCATTTCTTGCATGCATATGGTCATAAAAGTATTATTATAATTCTATATGAATTATCATGTTGACCACATGATAAATATTAAAGTATCTTTTAATAACGTTTTAATAACAAAATAGCCAAATGATATAGATCAATAAATTAAGAATAAGGTGAAATGCTATTATAACTCCACTACTCAAATAAAGTAATAGGATTGTTAGCACCCTAAAAGCTAAGTTGTTACAACTAATGCATAGGAGCAAGAACTTAGAAGGCACATTATCAATTGATATTTCAATATTATTATATTTTATATTCCTCATATTTAGTCTTAATAATAAATTATTATTGGTAATTTCATGATTTTGGGCTTATTTTATATTAAGTAGGCTTAATTTAGATTAATGGAATTTAATTGTATTTTTATTATATTTATCCAACGGAGGTCCAATTATTTTTTTTAATTGTATTTTGCAAGATAGAATATTCCTAAAAGGATTGGGTTAGAAGATATCTACAAGGATTTGGATATTATCTTGTTAAGTCCAGAAAGGATTTGGATACAACTTCAAGATTAGTATTAAATTTCTTATGAGAAAAGGCAACTTCGTCTATTTAAGGAGGAGAAGACGTCACCATAAAACACATTCCTTCTTCTCTACGTTTTATTCTTATTTTTATCTTCTTCCACTTCTTTCTAATTTTCTCGATGATCAATTTAGAGTCTGAACCTAATAGGGAACTTAAGTCCATGTTTTGTATAGAACTCTGGTTTGAATTTTAATTTTAGAATGTATTTCATTTTTATTCTTTTTGTTTTCATGTAATTATTATCATTCTAGTCAAATGATTTTTGTTACATGAATTATGATTCGTTTGATTTATCTGATAGCATAATTTGATTTAATTGATTGATTAATCAACTAAATTCATTTTGAATCATGTTAGGATTTTGCATGTGTCTTTGGTCAAGTGCAAAATATTTTGGATTCGTATTATTGACAAAAGCGCGGTTGCATTCTGATTAACAATACGAACTAATTGAAATCTTGAACAATAGTTTAGGAACATGAATTGAAATAATCAGAGGATTAAAGATCAAACTAGAGGTATTTTTAAGTGACAAGGATAGGAAACTATCAGGAAAAGAATTTTGAATTGGTTACACATCATTTTGATTGAATTTTATTTCGTTTTGTTTTCGTTCATTGATTTGCTATTTGGTTTAATTAGTGCAACTTCATATTCAAACCCCCAATCATCATAATTATAGTTTTTTCATTCCTAAATTAATTAATTTGATTAAAAGCTTAATGGGAGATGACCTGGTAGGCATTATACTGCAAACTAACAAAAATCACTAATCTTAACTAATTCGACGATTGTGAGTGAACAATAATTTCTTTACCAAGATTTTGGTGTCATTGTTGGGAAGCCAACTAATCATAATCAATTAGAATAGGAAATTTCTTAGTCTCAATTTCGATTTTAGCATCTTTACATAGTATTTGTGGTCAATTTTTGGTGTTTTTCAATATTTGTGGTCATTTTTTGTGTATGATAAGATCGTCCAATATATATTTGATTGAGTTTGATCCAAAGATTGATAGGAGTTCTCATACACAACTTAGAAACGATAAAATTAAAGCAAAATGATGTAATAAATAACACACAAAATAATTATGAATTAAATTTGAATTTTGATTTTGATTTTGATTCTGAAGTAATAAATATGGCTGGTAATAATAATAGAACTCTTAAAGAATTAGTTGCACCTGATGTTAATTACCAACTATTGTGTATTCAATATCCTGAACTTGATGCTACTTTTGAACTTAAATTTAGATTAATACATTTGCTTCCAAAGTTTCATGGTCTTGCAGGTGAGGATTCACATAAACATCTCAAGGAGTTTCATATGGTTTGTTCTACCATGAAGCTATAAGGAGTTTCAGAAGAGCACATCAAGCTTAGAGTGTTTCCTTTCTCACTGGATGGGGTGGCCAAAGATTGGCTTTATTATCTTCAACCTCAAACCATCACTTCATGGAATGAATTGAAGAGGATATTTTTAGAGAAATTCTTCCTTACCTCAAGAATTGCTGCCATCCGAAAAGAGATTAGTCGTATTAGATAGATGAATAGAGAAACATTGTATGAGTACTGGGAGAGGCTTAAGAAACTATGTGTAAGCTGTCCCCACCATCAGATTAGTGACCAACTTTTGATTCAATACTTTTATAAAGGCTTGCTACCCATGGAAAGAAGTATAGTTGATGCAGCTACAGGCGAAGCGTTGGTTAACAAAATCCCAGCTACAACCAAAGATCTCATTGCGAATATGGCATAGAATACATAACAATTAAGTGCCAGAATAAATACACCAACCAGAGGTGTCAATGAAATATATGCCACTCATATGGATCAACAAAGAATAGAAAATAAACTTGAGGAGTTGGCTTCCATGGTCAGATAGCTAGCACTTAAGCAAAGACAACCTCAACAACTCCCTGCATCTCTATGTGGCATTTGTTTGTTAATCACATGCCACAGATCAGTGTCCCCAATTGCAAGATAATATAGAATCATGTGCTGGCATCTTCCCTGGTAGAACTTTACAGCAGCAACAAAATAGATATGACCCCTATGTAGCAACATACAATTTTAGATGGAGAGATCATCCAAATTTGAGATATGGTAGCAAGTCTAACCAACAACAGCAGCAACAAAAATTCAATGTCCCTAGCCTAAACAATCAACAGCCTATGAGACAACCCATGTAATAAATGAACAAGCCAAAACCAAGTCTAGAAGATATAATGAAGCAATTGGCAATAAATATAGTCCAATTTCAACAGCGAACAGAGACAACAATCTAGAGTTTGGAAACCTAGATTAGCCAACTTGTGATAAATATCAATGAGTTAAGAAGCCAAGATTCTAGCCAATTACCTTCACAGCCCGTGACTAACCCAAGGGGCAAATGTTAGTGCAATAACTTTGAGGAAAGGTAAGCACATGAATAAGTCCATCACACCTCCAACAAAAGTGCTGTGAGAGAAAGAAAGTGATGGAGAACAATAGCCCCCGTCAATCCAAAGTAAGAACATCATAGAAAAGGGAGAGAATTCCACATAAACTAAACCCCTTCCATTCCTGAACCGAATTACACAGTCTAAAAAAAATCATAAAGGCTAAATTGGATAGGGAAATTATGGATACGTTCAGAAAAGTGGAAGTAAATATCCCTTTCTTAGAAGCAATCAAATAGATTCCAAAATACGCAACGTTTCTTAAAGAGCTCTACACACATAAGAGGAAGTTCGAAGGGAATGAGAAAGTTAGCATAAGAAGAAACATATCAGCTTTGATTCAACTAGCTATCCCCACTAAATGCAAAGATCCTAGCACATTCACCATTCCTTGCACAATAGGAAATATGCAGTTCAATAATGCTATGTTAGATTTAGAAGCTTCCATTAATTACATAATAGGAAATATGCAGTTCAATAATGCTATGTTAGATTTATAAGCTTCCATTAATGTAATGCTTAAGTCTGTGTATTCCTCTTTGCAGATTGGAGAATTGAAGCCAACGGGAGTGGTGATTCAATTAGTAAATAGAAGCACAGCCTACCCTGCAAGAGTACTTGAAGATATTCTAGTAAGGAAAACACCCACACTTGAACTTAAATCTGTACCCGATAATCTTAAATATGCTTTTCTGGAAGAAGAAAATAAATTACTAGTAATAATAGCAAATAACCTTCTACCTGATTATGAAATAAAGTTGTTAGAATTGTTGAGGGAAAAGAAGAAAGCAATAGGTTGGATATTGACAGACATTCTAGGGATTAGCCCTTCCACATGTATCCACAGAATTTTATTAGAGGAAAGAGCCAAACTAGTAAGGCAACCACAAAGAAGACTCAATCCCATGATCTTGATGTTGTGAAGAAAGAAGTAAGTAAATTACTATTAGTTAGTATTATTTACCCCATATCTGACAGTAAATGGATGAGTCTAGTACAGGTAGTCCCCAAAAAGACCGGTATCATAGTGATGCCCAATGAGAAGAATGAACTTATTCCTATGAGGGTTCAGATTAGTTGGAAAGTCTGCATTGATTACAGAAAGCTAAATCAGGCCACTAGAAAGGACCATTTTCCTCTTCCTTTCATAGCTTACATGTTGGAGAGATTCACAAGCAAATCTCATTATTGTTTTTTAAATGGCTTTTTTGGTTATTTTTAAATTCATATTACACCAGAGGACCAAGAAAAGACCACATTTACTTGCCTATTTGGTGCCTTTGCATATAGAAGGATGCCGTTTGGACTTTGTAATGCCCTAGGTACATTCCAGTGGTGTACGTTGAGCATTTTTTTCAATTTCCTTGAACATTGCATGGAATTTTTTATAGATGACTTTACTGTTTATGGCACCTCCTTTGATGATTGTTTAATGAGTTTAGGAATGGTTTTAGAAAGATGCATTGAGAAAATTCTGATTTTAAATTTTAAAAAATGTCATTTATGATAGAGTAAGGAATTTTTTAAGCTATGTGGTTTTTAAAAATGACATTGAATTTGATAGAGTTAAAGTAGATGTAATTTCTTTTTTACCTTACCCGACCTATATGTGGGAAGTACATTCTTTTCTTGCCCATGCAGGTTTTTACAGGTGATTCATTAAAGACTTTAGCAAGATTTCTCTATCGCTGTTTAGACCTCTTCAAAAGAATGCAAATTTTAATTTTGATGAGTCATGCAAATTAGCATTTGATGAGTTGAAGAAAATGCTAACCACCCCCTACCATTCATAAACGAACGGTCAAGTAGAAATTTCAAATAGAGAGATAAAAAATTCTAGAGAAAATAGTGCAATCTACTAGAAAAGATTAGATGATGCACTATAAGCTTACCATACTGCCTACAAAACTCCTATATGCATGTCACCCAATAGGTTGGTTTTTAGTAAAGCATGTCACTTATCAGTTGAAGTTAAGCATAGAGCATATTGGGCAGTAAAGAAGTGTAATATGGATATATCTCAAGTTAGTTCTCAAAGAAAATTACAACTTCAAGAGCTTGAAGAAATTCAATTGGAAGCCTATGAAAACTCTAGAATTTACAAGGAGAAACCCAAGGCCATGCATGATAAGATGATTGAAAGAAAAGAGTTTCATGTTAGTGAAAGAGTCCTCCTCTATAATTCTCGTCTAAAGCTGATGCCCGGTAAGTTACGTTCTAGATGGATTAGTCCATTTGTTGTTACTCATATTTTTCCTTATAGTGCATTTGAGATTATGAATGAATCAACCAACAAGCGCTTCATGGTGAATGGGCAAAGGCTTAAGCATTTTTATGAGAAATTTCAGGAGCAAACAATGGAGGAGCTACAACGCTTCATACACTTGAACCATTTAATTGTATTTCTTTCTCTCCTCTTTTCCTTTCTTGTCTTCTCTTTAATTGATGAATTAGATTGCTGTTACATTGAAGACAATGTAAAAATTAAGTGTGGAAGGGGAGAAATCACTCATTCTGCTTTTTTTCGTTTTATTTTTTGGAATTTTTGTTTTTTTTTTTGCTTCTTATTTTTCTTTCAATATTTTTTTGTTTTTCTTTAAAAAAAATTGAAGCAATTTAAGTTTGGAAGTATTTCAACATAACCAGGAATTAATTTTATTTTCTGGAGTTCAAGTAAATTGGTAATAAATTTGATTTTAATGGATTCATGTGATAGTTTTAAATTCGTGAGAATTTTAGGCCTTATATTGTTTCTTTCTTATGAGAGCATTCACCTATCATGATGTTCACTCTAAAACTTGTTTTGATTCTTAGTTGAAACTACATTTGTACAAACATTCATAAAGATAATTAAGGTATTCTTTCTTCTTTTCTTTTATTATAGCCAGAGCCAAATAGCCATCCCACCTATATTTTATCCTTTGTTTTTGTTCCCTTTTTGAGCCTTTTATGTTTTCTTTTTAACCTTTTAGCCATGAAAAAAAAATCTCACCTTGTTTAGTATACTTTTGATTATCAAGAGCATTATATCTTCATAGAGTGGATGGATGTACAATTTACATCAATTTTGAGCTAATTTACTTGTTCTCTTTAAAAATGTTCCCAAAAAAAAAGAAAAGGAAAAAGAAAAAGATATAAAAAAAAAAAGAAGAGATGTCCCAAAAAAAAAAAGGAAATCCTTTTGGAAAAAAAAATGATACCAAAAAATAAACAAACGAACAAACAAAAAAGAAGCATGAAAAAAAAAGAAGTAGCATAAAATGAATGATGAAAATAAGAAAAGAAATTTACTTTCGTTTTCATTGAGCATATAGGTTGAGCATATAGGCTTATAGTAAATAAAACCTTGAGATGCATATCTATTCCATTATATGTTCTTTTTTTTTATTACTTTTGATGATTTTAAGTGTCCGCTTTATGTCTTTTAGTTCTTTTGTTTACCATTTATTTCATACCTTAGCCCCATTATAACCTTGAATAAAAGTCCTTTTGATTTATGTGTTGCTTGTGATTTAGTTAGTGGAGATTAAGAAGATATACAAGCCTATGATAGTGTTATTGTGAAAGGTTAAATTTGAGAGGAACACTTAACCTAAATACTTGAAAGAATTAAGAGTAAACACGTAACCAATGAAGAGCCACCACTTTGATTCTTTTTTTTTTTTATCAATTGGAATTGCCATATTACTTGTTAATCCTTAATTAGCGAGAAAGATTACCTTTGACTATTGAATATCTAAAAAACTTAAATTGTATTTAGCTTAGCAATTTTGTATTTCAGTTTTGTTTTCCTTTTTTTTTTTATAATTTATTTTGCCTTAGAATGCAAAAACCTAAGTGTGGGAGAATTTGATATTTCAATATTATTATATTTTATATTCCTTATATTTAGCCTTAATGATAAATTATTATTGGTAATTTGATGACTTTGAGATTATTTTATATTAAGTGGATTTAATTTATATTAATGGATTTTAATTATATTTTTATTATATTTATCTAATAGAGGCCCAATTATTTTTTTAATTGTATTTTGCAGGATAGAAGATTCTTACAAGGATTGGGTTAAAAGACTCCTGAAAGAACTTGGATATTATCTTATTAAGTTCTAAAAGGATTTGGATACTACTTCAAGATTAGCTTCAAGATTAGTATTAGTTTTTTTATGAGAGAAGGCAACTTCACCTTTTTAAAAAGGAGAAGACGTCACCATAAAACACATTCCTTCTTCTCTACTTCTTATTCTTGTTTTCATCTTTTTTCATGTCTTTCTAATTTTCTCAATGATCAATCTAGAGTTTAAACCTAATAGGGAACTTGAGTCTATGTTTTGTATAGAACTTTGGTTTGAATTTTGATTTTAGAATTATTTCATTTTTATTCTCTTTGTTTTCATATAATTATTATCATTCTGGTTAGATAATTTTTGTTGCATAAATTCTAATTCGTTTGATTTATCTGAGAAAATAATTTGATTTAATCGGTTGATTAATCAACTAAATTCATTCTGAGCCACGTTAGGATTCTGCATGTGTCTTTGGTCAAGTGCGAAATATTTTGGCTTCGTATTATTAACAGAAGTGCAGTTGTATTCTAATTAGCAATACGAACCAATTGAAATCCTGAACGGTAGTTTAGGAACATTAATTGAAATAACCAAAGGATTAAAGATCAAACTAATGGTATTTTTAAGTGACAAGGATAGGAAACTATCAGGGAAAGAATTTTGGATTGGTTACGTATCCTTTTGATTGAATTTTATTTTGTTTTATTTTTGTTCATTGATTTGATATTTGGTTTAATTAGTGCAACTTCATATTCAAACCCCTAATCATCATAATTCTAGTTTTGTCATTCCTAAAAGCTCAATGAGAGATGACTTGGTCGGCATTATACTGCAAACTAGTAAAAATTACTAATCTTGGCCAGTTCAACAATTGCAAGTGAACAATAATTTCTTTACCATCAATCAGGGAGCCATTATTTTGACAAATAAGCATTTTTTTCGTTATGTTAGTAAGATTTTGATTATAATACTATAACACCTTGAAAATATTTAATATGAGTTATAGAGAAAAAATAAATTTAATAAGGGGTTATTGAGGAAAAAATAATTAAATTAAGAATTTAATGAAAAATAAATTTATTTTTTAGGTTTTTTAGTTTAAATGGAAATTTAATTAGTTATCCTAAGGAAACAATTCATTAGAGATTTTATTCCCAACTTAAACTTCCATGTAAATAAAACACTCCCTCTCTCCTTCATTTTAGCCACATGCATGGCATAGCTAGAAAGAAGAACAAGAAAAATGCAGAGAAGCAAAAAAGGTTCAAGGGTAACGTTTAAGATTGGATTTGAGGGGAAAGACACAACTTTTGGCTTAGGTAAGTGGAGAGAAATTTCATCTACTCTTCTTCCTCTTCATTTTGGCATAATTGTCTTTTTGATTTCCATGCCGTTTGTGGAATCATAGGCTGGTTGGTGGAAAAAAAGAAGGAGAAGTTAACTTAAGGCATTGGTAAGCTAAACCCCTCCATTTTTTGTTGTTTCTATCTAAAATCCATCTTGAAGCTTGACTTTAGTGCTTGATGTTGTGTATGTGCGAATTTTTAAGGAGCCCATTATTAGATTAGGTTTTTGGTGCTTGTAAGTGTGGATTTGTGACCCTTAAGGGGGTTAGTAAGGTAAATTGCTTCACTTAGTAGGATTTGATAGGGTATAGTTATGGTATTCTTTATATTAATTGGGTCTTATTGCTTGTATGTGGTCAAGCTAGACTTGGATTAGCCACTTGGAGTGTGTTGATAATTAGTAAGAGACCGAAAGCATCATTATAGGTAATTGTAAGTTTAATGCCACTTATGTGTATGGTAAAATCTTGTTTAATAGCTTGTACATGCATATATACACTGACATTTGATGCTTGACTAAGTTTACTTGTGATATATTTCATCATAGATTTTGATGTGTGTCCTGCCCACTCAGTTGGCTAATAACTATATTATATATACTGTTATTATGGGATATTAGTGGTATTGTAGTCTAACTCAATTGATTCATTTGAGCATGACATGTTTAATGATTTTCATATGTCAAACATTAATATTGATAGTTCTGTATGAGTGAGAATTGAATTTGCATGTGGTTATTAGGATTTCATATCTCATCTTGATTGTAAGTTAACATTTTAGGTGAAAGATCTTTTAGTAGTGGCAGGGAAATGCCATCGAAGAGTTTGCCTTAGTGTTCTAGATTTTTATAGGCTTAATCTTGAGTTTTGGTACCAAATGGATGTAAATGACAAATATTTGTGTTTATGAATTCTTTTTGTACAACAACAAATGTGTCATGACTTGTCTAGTGTATGTTTCCTTATGTTTTGAATATACAGGGTTGATGTCCCTCTAGGTTAATCATTTGATTCTTTTGTAAGTGGTTATTAGTTGTAGTTATTGTTTGGGAGGGGGGGGGTGCTGGTAAGCACATCATGGAAATTGTGAATTGTGTTTGCACGTGGTTATTCTATATAAAGTATGGGTTTTCAAAGTCTAGTGCTAGGGTTGAGGACTATGGTTAAGAAATCGAGAAAACAAAAATCGGTCCCTTACTCTTGATTCAACAAAGATGCCATTTATTTTTTGAAAAAAAAAATGCGAGTATCTCAACATGCCGAAACACCCAAAATTAAAAATAGAAAAGGGTGTTTTAGTTTGTAATAGGCTACTAAACTTATAATAATAATAATAATAATAATATACGGAGCAAATAAAATTTGCAACGCATCATTTGAATAATCTATTTTCTTTTGTAATTTATTGACGAAAATGCCGTAGGCATGACCTCCATTGCCAATGAACAAATTATCGTCCCCACTTGTGGTACCCTATACGGGAATACTGAACCTCGAGAGACAATAATGACTATCGATTTGAGATGATAATTGATGACCTCAAAACGAAATCCCAGTAAAGATGAAAATTCAAACTTGATTTATATTAGCGGAAAGAAAGCTCCAGCTATCAATAAATCTAAGCACGAATTGTCACGCACAATTAGGAAACCCAACGGCCCACGTGGCCAGAACATGTAACCCATAAACAATCATATATATAGTAGTAGACGATCCCATTTATTCTTAGGCGTAGGACGTGCATTAAGATTTTGCGAACATGTGAATTGGGAGGAAGAGGATCCAATCCAACTGCCGAAGAAATTATTGTAAAAGTGGAAGACAAGGAATTTAACCGCGTCAAACCAAGAAATATAGCTTAGCTATTCGAAAATGGTTGCACCTCTTTCGCCAAAATCACCGTCAATGGGTTGTGCAACTCCTCCCATTAACAATCACCCTCTTCAGCTGCTTCGTCCCACACAAAATCTGCCTCCAATTTCATCACAATCCGTCAAACCCCTTTGTCCCCTACCTAATCCTTCTAGCAGCTTCAATTTGACGGAGAAGAAAAACAAGACAAGAGGGTTTACCCCTGCTCGGAGCACAACCTCTGATATTTTGCGCTTGATGGATGGTCTTGGCTTCTCTATACCCATTGACATCTACGCCTCTTTGATAGAAGAGTGTACTGTTTATGGGGACCCTAATACGGCCATGGAGCTACATACTCATATTACCCAAAGCGGCATTAAACCTCCCTTAAGCTTCCTCAATCGGCTCCTTCTCATGTTCGCATCATGTGGTCTGGTGGAGTGTGCCCGCCACCTGTTTGATACAATGACTGTTAGGGACTTCAACTCGTGGGCAACCTTACTTGTTGCTTATTTTGATAATGCAGACTACGAGCGAGTCATAGGTTTGTTTCTCAGCATGCTTAACCAAGTGGGCATGTTGGAATTGCCTAAATGGATCATGGTTTGCCTTCTCAAGGCATGTGCCTGCAGTATGAATTTAGGTCTGGGAAAGCAAGTTCATGGATGTTTATTCAAGTTGGATATTAGTGACGATGTGCTTCTCACTAGCTCATTGATTAGATTTTATGGGAAATTCAAGTGCCTGGACGATGCAAACGTTGCCTTTAAACAAGTGGCGAGACAAAACACCTTCACCTGGACAGCTAAAATCGTCAACGATTGCAGAGAAATGCATTTCTCTGAGGTTCTTAGTGACTTCAAGGAGATGGGAAGGCAAGGGATAAGGAAGAACACTTTTACGGTTTCTAGTGTTCTCAAGGCATGTGCAAGAATGTTAAGCCATGGACACTCTGGTGAACAGGTCCATGCTGATGCCATCAAGCTTGGGCTAGTCTCGGATATTTATGTGCAATGTGGTTTGATAGACATGTATGGAAGAAGTGGGTTAGTGAGAGATGCGAAACTGGTGTTTGAAATGATCCATGATAGAACAAACGTTGCTTGCTGGAATGCAATGCTTATGGGATACATACAAAACGGGCTGTACATTGAGGCTATTAAGTTTCTGTATCAGATGAAGGTGGCTGGAGTGCAGCCCCAAGAGTCTCTGCTTAATGAATTAAGAATTGCTTGTGGTAGTAGAGAAGTGGAATGGATATAGGTAACCCAAAAAAATTGAATGGATCTAAGAGTTCATCGACTTACACTACCTAGATATTTACTTTTATATTTTGATATAATGTTACAATTATGATATTTATATAGAAGACGCTAACATTCGTAAAAATTAGCAGAAACAAAATGGTAGTAGAACAACTGAAATGAAAATATCAAACTAAAGTTTTGCTATTTTTTTATATTAGAATTGCTGCCCAAGTGGTTTCCATAAGCACAATTGAGTTTGAGATGACAAAATTAAAGGTTAAAAGCATTAATTAAAAAACACATATGACAAAATGGATCTTGCTTTATTAGAAGCCCAACAGAGCTAGTTAGAAACAAAAGAAGCCAAGGTAAAAAGAATGTTAGATTATAACTACCCTTTACAAAATTAAAAAGCTTAAGGAGAGTATAGAGTGGAGGACTTTGTTCCCTCCATCATCAAGCAAAGAAAATATAATAGATTCTTTTGGTTGTTGGCTTCCTTCTCAAATGGCTCAAAAGCATTAAATGGCATTACTTGGCTCCTTCTCCCTACTTCTAAACGTTGGGTACCTCTCTTTCCAGACCATCCGAAAGCTAACTGAAGTCATGCCTACTTTTAAGCCTCCAAAATGTGCATCAAAGAGGAGAATGAAGCTCCATCTCACAAAGGCTGGTTGGTGGTTAAAGGCTGTAAATGTAGTAAAACCTTAAGTGAAGTAGATTGGAAAAAAAATCAACATTTGTTGCACTTCAACTTCTATAATTCTCTTAAGCTTAATCTAGGGTCTATCTTGCTTTTGAGAGCATTTATTGAGCAATCCTTGTATTCCCTTCATTTACAAGGGTCATCAAATTCTTCACCTCTTCCAATTAATCTTTCTTAGGTGAGTGGAGAGTGATGTGAACATTTAGACAATAAATACCTCAATCCCACATGAGATTGAATCATAACCCAAAAAAACTAGAAAAATCATATTGTAAAACAATGAGACCTTAACCCTATGCTTGTAAAAAGCACAAACCTGAGATATAAATAAGGATATTGACATAAAACTCTACAAAGGGATAAGAATGAGAGTGATAAGTTAAACTGGAATGCCACAAGACAATAATCTTGATAAATTCACAAAGTTCATAAAAAAAACCAAAGAAAAAAATTTTCTCTATATAATAATTTAAATTTTTAAAGCTTTTTTTTCCCAAAACACTGCTCACATCATATACATATATGGCAACAAAAGTAAACCCTCATGGCTAATAAACTAAAATGAAAGAAAGGCCTTGTCAAACCACTCTTTCTAAAGCTATAATAAACTATTGAAGTATGATTTTCCTAATAAACAATGGAACTATGAGTAAAAATACTAATATATGTGTAACAATATGAAATTATTTAATTTTTTTTAATCTCAAATGATTAATACAATTTAGGTCTATTGTCAACTTGGTTTAATTAGTAAACTAACCATTACTTATATCAATAATCTCCAAAACACCCTATTTATCCCTTTGTTCTTGAACGTATAATTTCTAGAGGATTTCTTAATATGCATAATAAAACTAATCTTATACACACAGCTCATCCCAAAGACTAGACTCTTGAAAATAAACAACATGAATCCTAACTAGCTAAAAAGGATTTTCCTAAATTAATTGGCACTAGCTAGCTATAAAGAAACTTACTTAAGGGTTACTAAAAGACTAACCAACTAAGACTATAAGACTTACAATAATCTTTTAAAATAGCCACAAGTTTAACTCTAAGAAATGGATAGAATAACTAACCACAATTGAGAATGAAACTTTATCCTTATCCCTCCCAATTGAGAATGAAACTAGAATGTTCTTATTTACCTTGACTTCTGAAAGGTCTGTCGCGCAACCCTCAAAATAAAACTAGGTTGATAAAATATGCAGCTAGTAGCACAACTTATGTCATCTCCCTTGGAATTGGAGTTCAATACTTAATTGAGTTTTCCAAATATAAAAAGACTCTAAAAATTTCTAAACTAAGGGGGGTTTTTGATCTAATTAACTAAGTAAAATGAAATTAAAATAAAGTTCCTAAATTCTACCTAATTGGATGAATTATGGTTGAAAATGGGCTTGTGACTAGCTTTGGAATCATCCATTGGTATCTACTGTCCTTATCTTAATTCAATTGTGATTAATTCTGGCCCAAGAGTTCCTAATTGTGTCTATTGGCAAATGATCTTGAATTACCATTCAAGATTCAAGAGATTAGCAATTTGATGTTAATTGAGACCTCAACTCCCATTAAATTACTAATTCTTGTGATTAAGATCTTTGAACACTCAATTTGATTAATTAACTGATTAATTAGCCTCTGAATCATCATCCAAAGATGTTTAATTAACCAACTAAATACTAAGAAATTCTCAAATTTAACATTCAAACACATAATTTCATTCATTCATTTCATCGAACACCTTCGAGGCACACATGAAAATTAGAGAATAATGAAAAATCAGTGTCCAATACAATCAATTAATCAACAAAAAGGTTTTCTAATTAGTGTCTAACTAGTCACTAATTACAATTATACAAATTCTCTATCAAATACAACTTAACCAAGATAATAGATAAAAGAGAAAAAGTGTAGAAAAATAGAAATTCTTAGCCAAAATTTTGAGTTCTTCTCCATGGATTCAAGCTTCTCCAAGGTCTTCTTCCAAGCTAATCACAAGATGGAAGACTAAAGCTTCATTGGAAGTGAAAGAATGGAAGATGGAATGGTTCTGCGTGGAGTGGATGGACGCTGGATGAAAAGGGGGCGAAGGCGTGCATGGATACGGCGTGTGTGAAGTAATGAATGACGTGATGAGGCGTGGACCCTCCACGAAGTGGGACGAAAGGCGTGAATGTAATGTATTCTCAATCACGTGATTTAGCCTTTGCCCGAAGGAAATTTTTTTAATTCACCTCACGTGCTTCCTCTTTTATTTCAATTCCTTATAGCTCCTTTCTCTTTCATTATATACGAATGTGGACCCAACTTGTCATGTTGAAGTGTTGAATCCATGCTTCATGCTTCTTTATTCTTTTTCCACATTGGCCTTCATGTAGCTGCATTGTGGTTTCTTCTTCTTTCCACGTCTTGCCTTCAGCCCAGCTCTGTACCCATCAACTGCACACGTTAGCTCTTCTTACAGCTCCTACAAGCTTCTTCCATTCATTTTCACATCCACGTGGTCTGTGGCTTATAATTTAGCTCGTGCAAGCTTCGGTAATACACGTCAGCCATACTCTTCAACTTCATCCTTCTCTTACTAACGTTCTTCATGCATGGTTCTTCACTTCTTCTCTACCCAAGCTCGAGTAAGGATCTCGTGCCCCTGCTTCCTTCTTTCAGCTCGTGTAGCTTCTTCTCATTAACTCCCCTTTGCTCCTTCATCTATTCTATCTTCATTTAAATTTCAGCCTAAGATCTCTTTTGATGCTTTTCACGTGTTCAAGATGGCTGCCTCTTGTGTTCTTTGGTTCTGCCCCGTGGATAGTTCCTTCCTCAGCTCACAAGCGTCTTCTTGAATCAACAAATCCTCCAAACCCGTGCTTCTTCCTTCATGCATGTGTGTTGATGTTGAGTGAAGGGCTACTCAAGTATGCTTCTTTAATCATTCCCTTCTCTTCTTTAATCCAAATTCTCATTCAAGCTATTTGCCCATCAAAAATTCTGCACAAAAGAATGGAAAATATTCAATAGAATTATCCACAAAATTATTTAAAAGAATTTCATGCATTAAAACTCAATAATTTTTCCAATTAATTCACAAAGTGCATAAGTGGCTGATGAAATCAAATTGTATCTAATTAAACCCTTAAGACCATATTCCATTATCAAATTGCCTAAGTTAAGAGGATTAAAGTGTATAAAAATCATGCTTACCAACTTCCCCATATTCATTCAACCATTAAAGCTTATATGTATTGGTTGATTTGTAGTAGGAAGATCTAGTTTCTCAACCGAAGTAATACTAGTTACGTTAGTATAGCTACCTCTATCAGTAATCATGATACATACTTTTACCTTAATGTGGCACCTTGTATAGATGATATTATCACATTGCTCATCATTGTCTTCTTTTACTTGCAAATTCAAAGTGCGCCTAGTGACCAATACTTCTCCCTCAATAACATACTTCACATCACTTGCATCTTTTAATAGTGGTATAGAGTCATCATCACTTTCACCTTCAAACTCAATCTCTCCATTATCTTTCAAAATCATTGCATGCTTGTTTGGATATTGAGATGCAATGTGACATGTTCCCAAACATTTGAAGTAGTTTATATCTCTATTCCTCTTTGGTTGAAGTCATTGTAGCCTTTACCTTTGATGGTTCCTAAGTCCTCACCCTTACATAAATATCTTTTAGACTTAGGATCAACCTTGTCATCTTTCTTTCCTTAATTCAATTTCCATGATGATGAAGAACTAGAAATCTACCTAAGCTTTATAGAACCTTTCCCTTTTTTCTTTCGATTGCTGTCTTTCCACCTTCATAGCCATGTGTACCATGTCTTCTAATTCTACATATTGTTGTAATCCAACTACATTGGCTAAATCTCTATTCAATCCATGCAAGAAATGTGTCCTTATTGCTTTGCTATCTTCTTACACATTAGCTTCAAATCATTATAATCTTTATGTCTTTATGATAGTCTTTATTGCTCTTAGACCTTTAGGTGAAACTTTGCAATCTCTTATACAGATCCTTATAATAATGGTTAGGAATAAATCTCCTCATGATAGCTTTCATATATTCCCATGTATCAATTGGCTTTCCACGATTCCTCCACCTACTTAAAACAATTTAATCCCACCAAATAATAGCATAGTCAGTGAACTTAACAATAGCAAATTTACCTTTTTCTTCTTTAAGTAATTATGGCAATAAAAACTTAGCTCCACCTTCCATTACCACTCCAAATATACATCAGGATCATTTCTACCTTGAAAGGGTGGACTTCTCATCTTGATATTACCTAGGTTGTAGTCAATTCTATCATCTTGCCATCTCACATCTCTTTTACCAACTCTACCATGGAAATTGCTGCCTAATTGACTATTGTGACATGATCATTGTTATTAAATCATCTCCTTCATTACCATCATAGTCTCTATAATTTGTGTGTCTTTCTTCCTTTCTAGTGTTAGGAACTTCTTGTTGTTATCCCCTTTGCAAATTGGCTACAGCAACATCTTGCCTTTCCATATTATCTCTAATCCCACCAAACATAATGTTCATTCACTTAAATTGTTTTTGCATAACTTGCAACATAAATGAATCATCTTGTTTAATGTTTGCTTCGTCATCTTTGTCTTTTGAAGCCATGATAGTGAATCTGTAAAATTTGTTAGTAAAAACCTCACAACACTCCCTTTTGTGTTTACTCTCAAATGAGGTCACTCACACTCAAGTTTCACTCTTGTTTTTTCTTTTCTCAGTACTAAGCTTACTCACTCTTGCCTTTTACCAGTCTTAAAATTTCCCCTTTTAGTTCTTTATGGAACTAAATTAGGTAATTAGGAAAATCAACTTGCAACAATCCCAAACTAACAAAATTTAAAAATTTAAGTCAAGAGTGCAGATTAAAGAAATAAAGAGAAAGAAAGAAAAAAAATCAAATGACAATCAATGAGTAATAATGAAGAAAATAGCACATCCCAAGATTAAAGGAAACTTTGATTAAAGGAAATATTATTAATTGTTATTAAAAGGAAAGATTTTTAATTGGTCACAAAAAGGAAAGATTACTTATTGGTATCATAAAAGGCTGATTATTGATTGATATAAAAAAAATTCACCTATAATTAGTCCTAATTTTTTGTTGAATAAGGATTAACAATGAATCCTAACTAACCTTCTTTTTTTTTACTTTGGTTTTTTTCATCTTTTTATCTTGCCCCTTTTTGAAATTTTGATTCTCCATTTTTTTAAGCAAGGTCTTTTCTCTCTCTCTCTCTCTCTCTCTCTCTCTCTCTCTCTCTCTCTCTCTAGCTTCTTGCAAGAAAGAAAAACAAAGGATATGATGAACCTTTAGATTAAGGAATGACTGAAGACAATAACAAAATAATGCAAATCTTAAAAAAAACACACACACACATACACACACAAAAACTAATAGAACAATAAGAAAGAATTGATTTCTAAAGCCAGGCTCTAGTATTAGCTAATGTAAATCTTTGGATAACAAATGCCTCAAAACCACATGAGATTGAATCACAATATAAGAAAACTAGAAAAATTCAATTATAGAACAATTAGATCTTGACCCAATGCTTATAAGAAGCACAAACTAGAGATATAAAGAAGAACATTAACAACAACTTTAGAAAGGGATGAGAATGAGAGTGATAAGTTAAATTGGAACACCACAAGACAACAACCTAGATAAGTATGCTAAGTTCATAAAAAACCAAAGAGAAAAACTCTCTTTATACAATAATATGAATTCTTCAAGTTCTTTCAAAACACTGCTAATGCCATATATATATACATGAGAACAAAAATAAACCACAATAGTTAAAGGACTAAAATTAAAGAAAGGTCTAAACTATTATGAATTTCTAACTCAAGTACAATTAGTAACCCATTTACACTAAAATCTCAATTCTTACAAAAATTACACTAAAACATAAAACCAAAAACATAAGTTTAAATACAAATAATCTTTAGCCTATTTAAAACTATAACACACTGATTCTAGTTCAAGCCTATAGAAAGATGCATTCCAAGCCTTGTTTCAACCCTAACTACATATTTGAATGATGTTTACAAGGTTTTGATTTTGGTCCAAGTCCATTTTCATGTTGATTGCATCATTAGAAGTTTGTTTGGCTCATACTTCTTTAAGTAATCCACTTAAAACTTTTTTCATTCTTTTAGTTCTTACTCTTGTAGTTGGATTTCCATGAACATGTAATCCCTTGATGTCTACATGCCTCCTTTTAGATTTGCATCAAAGTGTGAGTTTAAGGCGAGTTGTGAGAAAATCCTATGTAGTTTGAGGTGAGTTAGGAAATCTTGTAGATGAAAACTTGAAAACCATCCCTTTTTATTGTTGAGAAGTTTTTGGTAAAAGAAAAAAAAATCTCTTGAATCTTAAAAAGGAACTAGGATAAATAATAATGTCTTCTCTTGTCTCTGTTTCTATATTTTTTTAGTGTCTTAAGTTTTAATTAATTGATTATTATGGTTTTTGCCTTACTGTTTTACATTTCAATTATCTATTTTTGTTTTAATAGGCTATATCCTAAATCTTCATTTGTATTGTGAAAATCTTTAAAAACCTTTTGTTTTTGCATAAACACATATTCACCCTCTCTAAGTTTATTCTTCAAGTGCAGATAAGGCAGACCCAATACCAAACTAGATGTAGCTACAAAGTGAATTACTGATTTAAGAAGCCCATAGTAGTGCTCGTTTGGATATATGGTAAAAAATCACATTTTAGTAAAAGCAACAAAGTTTTGCTTTGTGTGAAACAAGGTTTTAGAGGAAGTCACCGCCTTTCCAAACACAGTTGTAGTCACTTACAGCATTGGGTTGTACATGGACTGGTAGATGTTGTTCAGATGTCTAAGTTGAGAGAAACATAGAGATATATGCCAATGGCTCATTCAAGAACATAGGAAAACCAGTAGTGAATAGAACATTTTTTCTAATACATTCTTGGAAGCAAAGGAATTAAAATGTTTAGTAAATTGATTTGGTTTGGTCAAAGCAAATTGTTGAACACCTTTAATTTGTAGTAGATTATTTTGTTATTACTTTGTTATGTTGAATAGTGCGTCTAGATAATTATGAATTTGTATTATCTTAAGACTGCTCCAGCCTAAGATGATTACTAACAAGTTTAGCTGAAAATTGATTTAAAACTACCTTTTTTTTGGATTAAAGCTTTTAAATGA
This sequence comes from Erythrophleum ivorense, assembly GCA_026724425.1. Lineage (NCBI taxonomy): Eukaryota > Viridiplantae > Streptophyta > Magnoliopsida > Fabales > Fabaceae > Erythrophleum > Erythrophleum ivorense. The sequence continues at coordinate 216,951 of JAIUCV010000824.1, read as the reverse complement.
TTTAAAAGTGCACATTATGTTCAAGCAGTCTAAGAATTAACTGACATTTACTACTTTTAGTTGCCATTGTGTTCACTTGAAAAGCTTACACTTTATTTATAGAGTAAATTATACTAATTTCTCATGAGTTTTGATGAAATTATATAGTTTTTTATATTTTAAAAATATATACATATTAGTTTTATTTATCTTTTTTTACTAAAATATTTTTCATTAATATCAATATATATTGGGTGATTTTTTTTAATACAAAAATAAAGGTTATGACCTTCATTGTTGTTTCTCATCAAATTATATCTAAATATAAATAAAATAAAAGAGTAGATTATGTTTTTACTAAATTTAACAAAAAATTAAACAGATTATTTTTATCAATCAAATGTTAAATTGTGATAGTTTTAAAGTTATTTTATTTTCATTTTTATACAAATTGACTAGCTAATGGTTAGTTGTTGATTTTCAACATCACTATTTAATTTATTAGTACATTAATTCTTTAAAGTTAGTTTTAACTATAATTTTGATTTCAAGTAGTATTTTTTTATTATCAAAACTATTTTTCTAAATTGTTGTTTTTGAAGGAAGATATCTTGGTTTAAAAAAATATATGTATTTACATTAATAGAGAGTATTATAATAAAAAAATTAAATTTAAATTATAGTGCAACTTTTGGTTTCAGAATAAGGGATTATATATTTTGAAAATATAAATATATAATTTTATTAAATGAAGTAATTTAATTCACTCGTAATTTTATGAGCCTCCCAGTGTTTTCTTGTAAATGAGTCTGGGGAACAAAACTTTCAAATAAAGAAAAGAATTTCATTTCCAATTGTCCCTTTACATTCCCTCTCTACCACATATCTAAAACACGGTGTTAGCCTTTAACCTGCATCCCCTTGCATTCATGTACAACTGTGAGAAGGATCTTCCATATAATTGTTAGGTTATGGAATTCACACTAGGGCCTTCCATTAGAATTGCTTCCTTCAATCATGCAATTTTAGATTTAGGTATTACTTTATATATACAAGCGAAGCAATGAGCCTGGCCTCGTATAATCAGGACCCATCTTTCAGTTTTCAGTGGTCCTTTATGAATTATGATTCAAACAGTTTGGATCTTTTCACATGATATTATATGCCTTGTGCATACGAAACTCTTTTAATTTAACACTAGACTTAAATGGCGATATTACATTAAAGGTATATCTGTACTATGTTACCAATAAAGCTTCTATTATTCAAATGAATAGCTATTAAGATGTTTACTTTGGTTTATCCTTAGTAAATTTCACACATTCAACGATAAAATTGGCATTTTATTTTAGTTTTGTTGTCTAAGTTATTTACAAGTGAACTATTCTTGAGTATATTTAGTATATTAAAACTAGATAATGTGTTCACAGAAAAAATGACCTCACAAGAATATTTTGGTCAAAAAATATTTATAACAAAATTAATTTTTCTCTTTTAAAAAATATTTAAATTATATATACTTTCTTTTTATTATAAAAATGTATCTAAATCTTCTCTAAAATTAAAAGATGATCCAAATATTGGTAATATTGATTTATTTTATAAAAATATAACTTATTTTTATTTCTTAGGTTTTTAATATTATTTATTTTGTATTAAAAATTATAAATTTATTTTATTTTATAATTTTATTAAATTTATAACAATATTTATGTTTATTAATATGTGTGTGTGTGTGGTGAACGATAGCAGTGAAAGAACACATAAGAAAAATGAAAAAATGAACCCTTGCATTGTATATGCGGGAGTCGGAAGTTGAATGGAAATGACTTCGATTACAAATTAGTTCAGTTAGAAGCTTAATACCTGTATGCTTTCGTGGTAGAAGGATTCCTCTCTATATAATTATATGCAACATTTATTATAATATTATAATCATTATTTATTACTATTTAATAATATTTATCTCTTTTTAAATTTTAAATTAAAATAAATATACAAAGTGTTTTACTATCTACAAAAATACCTTTATTTTTTACATTCCTTTTTCTATTTACAAGACCAAATGGGAAGGTATCCTCTGTATAGAGTAATCTTTACATACTTTCTATGTAATAATAATAATAATAATAATAATAATAATAATAATTATTATTATTATTATTATTCAACCTTTTTTATTACTTATTTAAAATATAAACACAAGAATTATTTTTATCATTAAAATTACTATTTTTCTTTTCTCTCCAATTATATTTTTTTGACATCTTGTGTACTAAACAAATACATAACTATCACATAACATTCATTAGAAATCTTGTCATTTTTTCTTTTGAAAAAAAATTATATTTTTGGTCTTTATATTTTTACTCAATTTTTAATTTGATCTTTATAGTTTAAAAATTTATAATTAAATGATAATAAGTTAAATAGCTTTTAATTTAGTCTGTGTTATTATATTTTTGACAATATTATGTCATATGTGTGAATTAATTTTATTTTATTAATTTTATTTTATGTCATATATTTTTACTTCTTTTGTTAGTATAAATTATACATATTTAGAGTTTAAGATAATATATAGTTAGTTATATAAATAAAATTTAACATAATACTGATAGAATTTTAATAGTAGAAATTAAATTAAAAATTGGTAAACTATAAAGATTTAATTATAAGTTTTTAAACTATAGTTATTAAATCAAAAATTAAATAAAATTATAAGGATTGAGAGTATAATTTTTTTTTTGGGCGAAGAAAAAAGCTGATTCTATGGGCATGAGGGGAAAATTTCAGAATAAGATTGATTGAAGGAGAACAAAAGGGGAACCAAAGTAATATCAATTGGAGAGAAAATCTTCTGATGCAAGCATGTTTGAAATTTAAAATTAAAGGTAAAAAATAAAATGAAGGGGTGGCCTCCCATTTGGGGGGCCATGTACTATGTCCTGGAAAGCCCCACAACAAAGAATGTTAGCTTTATTAATAAATGTTATTATAATTAAATTGGATCAGCTAGTTCAACCGAGAATCGGACCTTGATTCAGTTTGAAAAATCTTTCAAATTGGTGTTTTAAAAAATTGGTTAAATTTGGTCAAGAACCAGATTTAATCGATTGATTTTGGACTAAAGCAATGCAAACGAATCGCATTAAATTGATTTTTTAAAAAAAAATTTTCAACTCGTGCTCCCACGTAGATTTGAACACACGTATCGTTGCCTCCAAAACATACTAGCGCCATTTGACTTACAATCTATTTTTAATTTATATAAGCAAATTTTTATATAAGTAAATTTATTAATAGGTTGCTTCCAAGATATGCATCCTTTCTCGAATTTGATCCCTTATACTCATGGTCTTAGAAACAATCATCCGCCAGTTGAGCTGCAAAGCATGTTTAGTGTATATATGCAAATTTTTATATAAATAGATTTTTAATAGGTTGTTTCCAATTTTTATTTTCCCATGCAACAACCCATAAGCCAAAGGAACATCAACATCTTAACTATTGTATCACCTTTTTTTAGTTAGAATAGTGCATAATATTATATAAATACAATTATAATATTTCTGTTAAAATTTTTAATATTTAATTTAAATATTTATCAATTATCATTTTTTACACTATATTCAAACTTTAAGGAATCAATTAAATTTTATTATACAAATTTTTTTAAAAACCAATAATAAAAAATTAATATATTAAATAGTTAGCTTTTATAATATTTTAGTTTCAATATTTGTTTCAATATATTAATATTTGATAATTATATTTATTAATAGATAAACTATTTTAGGTTCAAATTTTAAAATTAAAGAGTCAACTAAATTTAAATATTATATTATATTATATTATATTATATTTATTTTTATATATAATTAATAATAAAATGTTTCAAAATTTATTAATATTTGTTTATAATCATTTATTATACTAAAATTTAATATTAATATATATATGTATATTTAATTACTATAGGTTCAATTACAGTTTAACCAATAAACTATGAAGTCTTCATCAATTCAATAATCAATCCAGTTTTAAAAACATTGCTATTAATTGATATAAAGGTATTTTGAATAATTTTACATAGTTAATATGTTTAAATTTAAATGATAGAAAATTTATTATAATAGAACTAATAGATAAGTGACTCAATTATAATTTTTTTAAAAATTGAAGAGACATTGCAATTGAAAACAAAGATCAAGATAAATAAGTGCAATTTTTTTATAATATTTAATTTTAATAATAAAATTTGTATCATATATATACATATGTCAGCTTTGTTGTTTCTGAGATAATAAAATCCAAAATTGTTTATTTCAATTAATAGAATCTGTTTGTCTCAGTGATGATGAAAACATTAAATAATAAGAAAGATATTTTTAATATTTTTGATATAGTTAAAATTTTTAAATTTAGTTCATAGGGAGCATATTGCAATGAAAATAACAAACGAGGGAATCACTTGTGTTTTTTTTTTGGGACTAGGGGAGAGATTGCAATTGTAAGGGGAAAAACACAGTAGATGAGTGTAATTTTTCTAAATATTACTAATTATTGGGGGGAAAATTATATTCAAAGACCCAAGTTTTACAAAATTATAATAAAAGACTTTAAAAATTGAAATTACTTATAATGACTAAAGTTATTATTAGATTTTAAAAGATTTAAAAAAGCTACTATTAAATTTTAAAAAAATTACAATTTAAATGATTTTGACAGTAATTTCTCTGAAACTTAATAATAACTTTCTTAAATTCTAATAGCAAATGGTAGTAATTTTGGTTATTAGGAGTATTTTTAATTTTTAAGGTTTTATATTGTAAATTTTATAAAACTTGCGTCTTTAAATATGATTTTTTAATTATTATCCTTAAAATGGTTAATTTTAAAAAATTATTTATTCCTTGAACGTTTCGCTGTTCTTCTTCTCCATGTTCCGCAAATCTGTGTCCTGTTCCCAAGTCGTGTTGAATCAGAGCTGTGACCAAGTCGACTGCTTTCCTTCTCCTGGCAAAGTCCTATTCGGGGTGTGAAGGAAGCCGGTGAAATTCTTTCGGAGTCCATTGATAACCAATTTTTTTTATCAAATAACTTTACAATTTGCTAAGTTTAGAAAAATAACTATTTTATAATAGGTCATATATATAACACTTGTTATATTATATAACTAATATGTATAAAGGCATTTTTGTGAAAATAAGTGTAATTTTAACTTCTATTACGAAGGAGATAAGTGTAATAACGTGTGGGCCCTACATCTTATCTTTGTTTCTCTTTAATTTTATAATAAAATTTATAGGTTGAAATTTAGGGGATTTAGACTCAACTTTATTTTTAATTTTACAAACGAATAGTGTAAATTTTTGTTTAAAATAAAAGAGATAGTTGTATAATTAAACGTCTTAAAAAATATATATTTTACCCTAATTTTGTTTGGTGCATTTCATGGGAAGTTCAGGTAAATTTTTATAATTACTAAGCTAGGTTATAGAAGAAGAGATAATGTTTTATTTTAATTATATTTTATTCATTAAATTAACTTATTTAAGTAAAATGAATAAACCCACAAAATTGTAAGTCATCAACTTGAATGATGTACCATTTCTTTGCCACTTTGCCAGTTTGGTAGATCAACTAGATTCAGCTGTACGAGATCAAGCAAGGTTTATTATACATTTTACTAAGCTTGAATTTCCCCCTTCAAACCTGTCACTGATAATATGAAATGACATTGAAATATATGACATGGCAAGTGGAAGAAATGAAATGACATGACATTAGAATAGGAGATCTTGAAGAAGAAGAAGGAGAAGAAATGGTGACCCCCATTGCTCTGCTTGATTGGACAGTGAGTCCCATTGAAGGCAAAGACAGGCAATGGCCCATCGACAAACATGTCCCTTTTCTTTTATCGGTTGCCTTGGCCTCTGTTTAAAACGAAATATTGTCATTAACTTATTATAATTGCTACGCCATAATAAATAACTGGTGCCAAGATTTTAGACACTCGCTGTCTTCCCCGGTTTCAAATTTACTCTCTTCTTATATTAAATACGAAGAGGATATTTTTTCACACGTTATAGTCACTCCACGTTAGCTTTAAGAAGTTAAAGAGTAAACTATAGAAATTCTTTTGAATTTTATTAAAATTATATAATTATTTTTATATTTTAAAAAATATATAGACCTTATTTGAAATAAAAATTATCTTACATTTTAGTCTACTTTTAATTTTTTTTTGACAAAAATACTCTCTCTCTTCTTTGAAGGCTATGGACGTTTTGCAAATGAGAAAAAAAAATTGTATAATTTTAATAAAATTCATAAAAAGTCTATATACTTTATTCTAAATAAAAGTTTATGAATGATTTTATTATAAATTTAAATACAGTAATATCATAATTTTAATGGAATGGCTTGGTGATAAAAAAAACTATGCTTTTATCTTGAATTTTGGGTTCAAACTTTGAGACTCACCTAAAGAGGAACTTGGTTGATGTGCAACTTGGCCCAAGAATACCAAATGCATAATCTAGTGTTAATACATTAAAGAGTCACCCCAACTAGTCGGTGTAGTATCTTATATTTTGGCTAGGAGAAGCCTGATTCTTGTTCTGTATCTGATGTGGGGGAAGATTAAAAAAAAAAAACAACTGTTGCCTCTGCTTAAAAGAAAATTGGAATCAAGCGAAATGTGGTCAGGAAAACTTGTACCTATGCTGATAGAGATATGAGTCATTCATTTAAAGCTTTTGAGGGGTTGAAGGTGGTCCCTTGGCCAATTTATTTGATTCCATATAATATCATCATTCAATTGTATCTTCCACCATACACCTGTTCTTACTGCTCTCCATTCTCTCACGAAGAGCCTTTAGGACTTTACCTATTGCTTGTCTCTCAGCATTTTCCCTTGAATTATATGGTTATCTACTCATACTTTGGATTGTTGAAAATATGGTTGGTTGCTACCAGTGAGGTGTTGAATTTGTAAGGAAACTTTTGGGTTTGGAGATGAATAAGAAGTGCCAACAGAAATTAGAATGGCAAATGACTAATAAATTTCCTTCTCAAAAGGTGAAACTTCATTTGAAAGTTTCTCTTCAACATGATGTATAATAGCAGCATTCATGTCATCACTACTGCATAATATGGCTCCTAAGTAAAAATCACGAGTATCAATTTAGTCAGCAGCACGAAGGAACTGGAAATAGCCCTGAACTGTGCAAGAGAGCTATCAGTATCAACATCCTCCTTCCTGTCAATGTCATCAACCATTGATTTTTTCGCATAAGGAACATGGACAGGGCATCGATGGCTTGACTATTTTTTCTCTTCCTTTTGAGAAAGCTAGCGTCTCCACTCTTGCACTGTCCAATTTCCTCTTTGCTGGACCAAAAAGGGTGACACGGAGTGGAAGCTTTTTCATAATTTTGGGACAGCACCTCTTCTTTTTCTTTTAAGTCTGAGACCAAACGTCCCTTTTGCTTCTTTGGCATAGATGCTGCGGTCTGGCACTCAGAAGAGGGAAAGCGTGAGTGTGCGCTGTATTGAGAGAGAGAAGGAAGATATCGAGTGCAGTATAAGATAAAAAAATAAAGAAAGATAAAATAGGGGAAAAATTACATATTTTGTTCCTATAGTTTGCATGAATTTTGAATTTGGTCACTCCAGTTTAGTTTTTTTAAATAAATCTTTACAATTTGCTATAGTTTTCAATTTAGTCCTTGCTGTTAGGATCTATTATAATACTGTGATTTTGAAGTTAACTTGGCTGACAGAGCGTACTGAGCTGTGGAAAAATATTTGCCATGTAAGCATGAGGTTGGCATCAAGTGAAATTTTTAACACCACTCAAAACCCAGTCATCCTTGCCTCCATCTCTGCATCTCAATGTTCTCACGTTCCAATCATGCTGCTTTTGAAGGATACCCACAAGAACTGTGCCAACTCTTTTGAAGATGGAAACTACGACGGCCATAGCAAACGCAGAGTGTATGGGTCTTTCCTTTCCCCTGTTTCAATTATGAAGCAAAAACACGTGATCCTCCTCAGCTCAGAGTCTAGCTCAGCATGTGAAGCACCACAGGCCTTTTGCGATCTATCTTGAGTCAATCAACGCCAAAGTTTCTGTAGCAGAGTGAAGCAATGGAAGAGATCATAAATAGACTGCTGAGGCAATCTTCCTTTGCCCCTGAACCTCATTTCCATAGGTAAAGGAGCAGAGTATAGATGCATGCATTGTGGAATTTATCTGTATATGGGAAGCCCCACATTAAACTTGCAGAGAGTGATATCCTTCCGTTGATTATTAAACACCTTTATGACGAGAATATGATGGTGAAGGATGCTATATTGGCAAATTGGTGAAGCAGGTGTCAGACCAAAATTGGTGACCCTTCGATTTTAGTAAGTAATTGAAAGATGGTTATTTTCCTAGTTGACAAAATATATGCATGACATGCTGGTTTTACTTTCTGAGCCATGAGAAGCAAGTAAATCCAGTCAAGATAAGTTCACTAAAAACAATGGTATTAGAAGCGAACCTCTGTCTTTCTAATGAGCTTTGCACCAACGAGTACTGGTACTGCTTGTAGAAAGAACTTGATTCCATATATTATAATTAAATAGATAGACATTATTAAAAAGCATAAAAGAATTTTGGAAGGAAATGTCCAAATATGGAAGATTCTGAAGCAAAAAGTTAGAAGTTTAAGGAAGTCAAAATAAAAGGTGAGCATGCTTGAGGATGATTAAATTCCAAGGATCCCTGTAAATGAATGCAATTCCCTGTTATATGTTGAAGCAATCAGAATGCTAAGCTACTATTTGCAGTACTGGGAGATAATAGATGATAGACAGAGTAATGACTATTGAGAGTCAAATATACAGGGCTAAACCTAAAAGTGATTACTAGCATCTAGCTAAGCCTAATATAAAACAAACTTCATGAGTATAATTATTGGAAATATTGGAGGATTTTATCCGGTGAATAAGAACATGTCTACTATATAGCATCAGAAAAATGATAAAGCACTTTGATTAATGTATTTTACCTTGGCCCAGAAAAGTCAAAGAAAATATAATTAAAAGGAAAAAACAAAGAATTGGGCATATGTGTTTAGACTAATTCCAAGTAGTCCAAAGACATACTAGATGCATGCTTCCTCCGTTTTTGCTTGATTGAAATAGGGAAAAGGAACAGGTGGTTTCAAGAAGAGAAGGAACAAGACCCACAGTACTCTGCCTTTGCCGTGGCCGTCACAGTTTTCATCTTTGGAAGAGTCTCCGCGGTTCCTGGAGGTACCCTTTCAAGGGCAGTATGATTGGAACATGAAGACAATGAGATGCACTGCTGTGTAATGTTCCGAATTCCATTTGATGCCAACTTCACGCTAATCTGGCAAATATTTTTTTAGCTTAGTCTTCCCCTAGTGCCACGTGTGCACTCTGCCATGTCAGCTTCAAAATTATATTGTTATAACAAATTCTGAGGGCAGGAACCAAATGGAAAAATGAAGCAAATTATAAGGATTGGTTTGGGGGAAAAAAATTATAAGGACCAAATTAAAACTTTAAATAAACTAATGAGACTAAATGTAGAATTTTCTCTAAAATTAAAAAAAAAAGCTCTTGCCCTTTTATTTTGGGAAACAATTTGGTTATCAGATTGGTTTGGACACTATCCAACCGAAAAGAATAAATCGGTTGACAAATAAAAAAAGTTGTCTAATCCCATTAAAATGACCACAACCGAAACAATCCAATACATCCTTAATTAGTTTAGATTGGTTCGATGGTCTGCCTTATAAAAAAGAAAAATTCTTATAATATATTTTAAAATTTGGAATTTGACATTTAAATACTTTTAATGACAAAAATAAACATTTTAAATATTTCATTACAACAAAAATACCATAAAAAATAAAAAAAGACATGAGAAATTTTAAAAAAGTATAATTATTCTATATGATATAAAATATTTAAATTATTAGTAAAGACTCTGATTGGTTTGATGGCAATTAGATTAATAAAGTGGACATCTAATACTACAAGAATTTTTAAATTTAGTGAGGGAAAATTTCCTTATTTTTATCTCATTAAAGCAATTTAACGGAGGTTTAATTATGGAACAATGAAAACTTTATCCTTCACTATACACTAGTCACTAATTAGTAAAGGAATTTCTCCCTTTTTGATCTCTCTTTGAGTTCCCTCATTAGTCGATTTGTGAAGGAAATCCTTTGCCAAATCAATTGTTATTTTCCCCCTAATTTCCTTGCTATTTAGTAAGGGAATTAAGAGGGAAATTCCCTTATTTACTAGTGGAATCATGAGAAAAAATCCATCACTATCGCAAGGTAGGTGTGAGGATAAATCCCACTAAAGAGAAAGGGAAGAAATTGCTCAAAAAGAGATTCAAACTCCTCCTTTCCTTATCGACACTCAACAAGTTATTGAATGCTTCTAACTTCAATTTACTCTTCTTAGGTTTTTGAACTAAAATGCGGGGGCTTCCAAATGGGTCACACACCACGATTTATGATGTGTGTCCTAATTGAATGCAATCTTATTTTAATTCAAAACTTAAGAATGATAAATTTGTTAGATTTTCTTGGTGCTCATAAGAACAGTGAAAATTTAAAATTTTTTATCATTGAAACCCCTTCTTAAGAATATGCACAAGAATATAAATCATGATAACACAAGAAAATTACCTTTTATTTGAGCTACTAGGATACGCTTCTCACTATCTAGGGTTAGTTCTAAGTAATTTGGGACTTAGGAGGCACTCTTATGCATCATCTTACGTTGCCTCCTTTGGTTTTATATTTGTAGATTTAGGATCTGACACTCTCTTAATCCTAGTCAAACTCTTAATCCAACTTAAACTTCTAAATCCTAGCCTAAGCCTAATAGAGAGTAGAGAGACATAGACTCAACACAAGATAAATTATTTAATATTATTTTAATATTAAATAATGTAACATTATATTATTATTTAATACTCCCTCCGGTCCTATTTATTAGAAACAAAAAATTGTTTCACTGGTATTAAGAAAAATAATTAATATTAGTTTAACTCATTAATTAAGTTCAAATTTGATAATTTTTTTAATTTTACACATCTTTATTTTGCATGGGAAAACGTTATGCATTGTCAAGTATATTAGATGTAACAATAAATGAAGGGTAAAAAAGAAATTTATTATTTAGTGAAATAAAAAAATATACCATGTTTCTTATATTTTGAGACCAAAAAAATCTCTTCAAATTTTCTTATAAACAGGACCGGAGGGAGTATTATCTTAGTATTAAAAATTACCATGTAATCATATTATGCAACTATATTATTATTTAATAATATAATGTGTTATAATATTAGTTAATATTACTTTAATATTAAATAATATATTACACATAATATAATCAAATTATATTATATTGGGCCTGATTATTGAGATTTTTAATCTAACTAAAATTTTAATAATATTATAATATTTCAATTTCTTCCCTACTTTTTGTGTATAATTCTATAGGTTCTTATTATATTAACATTGACCCATTTCTGGATCATAAATAGTGAGCTATAACTAGTAATACATCATTGCCACCTAAGAAATAAAAATTTGTGATTCGACACATACCTATTTCATGACCAATACCATGCAATTTAGTTCCATTTGTATCAATATCCAGATTGAACTTAAGGTATGGAATATGTCATCATTGTCAACTTCAACCTATGTTTCTTGACAACCAGTGAACCAATTAAAACAAATAATCAATATCATGTATTGATTCATTTGAACATGCCCATGCCTTTTTTTACTCTCACTTAATTAAGGGGCCTATGGATATCACTACTCCTATACAGTAGGGACAAAATCCCATATATATCACTCTCATCCCTTTGCATGATTCATGGTATACCCAATCATCGTGGGTAAAATATGAAAATTTATTAAGGAAAATAATGAAAAATTAAGTAATTAATTAGGGGAGAATAAGGTATTATTACAGAATTTTGGAATAAATTATAGGGAGATATCATTTTGGGTATTTTGAGACAAATAATAGTTTTTGGTTGCTCTAGACTAAAAAATAAATTAAATAATGGATTTGGGCTGATTAAAAAAATTATTAATTTAGAAAAGATTAAAATTTTATATTTGGACCCTAGGATTAATTAATTTATGCCAAGAACCATCTTTATAGAGGCCCAATTTCAATTTTAAGGGACCCAACTTAAATAAATTCATATGTCCATGGCCTAACATGCAGAGCATCAACCAATTTGGACAATAAGCTCAATGGACTAGCTTATGCTCTCTAAAATCCTAAGAGGCCTATTGCTCACTCATTTTTTGTGCTGAAACTTACATGTTTTGTAGACCAAGGTGAGCATTTTCACACATACAAAGGAGGCTACGATTTCACCACAATTTTGCCCCTAATTTGCACTATTAGAGAGAGATTTGGCCAATGTGAATTATATAGAAGCTAATCCTCTCATTTTCTTCTACATTTTAGTCTGATTAGTTTTGTGTTTGGTAAATTTTCATCTCACTTAAAAATCTCAAAGTGGGTGTTTAGTTATTTGTTACATGATTTTCAGAGGTTGATACTAGAAGGACCATTAGGTAAGTATTTTCTCTTCATTTTAATGAATTTCATGTTAGAAGTTGCCCTAAACACTGACTTATATATTGGGTTCTATTGATGTACAAAAATACCAAGACTTTGGAGTGAGACATTGTAGTTTCTGGTGTTGGAAGGCTCAAGTCTAAATTTGGAATTCATTAGAGACTAGGTAGGTGATTCTTAGGTAGTTCTTGATGCAAGGGATGAATGAGTAGCTAATTCTTGTAAGTGATGATAACTAAGCATTAGATTTCAGTTAATTTAGGGTTTGTATAAGGTTGGCATCTATTTTTAGCTTTGGAGGATATTGGCAACTAAGTGAGGTAACAAGTTTAATTCTCATTTCTTACATATATTTATTTTTAATCTGATATTTGCTGCACAGATATATTCTCTATGCTAAATGATTGGTTGGTTATTTGATGTTTTAGATTATGAGTGTGTCCTTGGTGGAGCTATGATCATGCTACCATTTGTGCATTATGTTACAATCAAGCACTGAGTTATGATCAGACTCAATAAATGCACTAAGCCTTGAGCATGCTAGATGGGGAGTTGGTGTTGTGGACTAGTCTTTGCTTATGTTTTTGGTTATTAACATGTTGTATATGATTATTAGTATAGGATAGCAGTCATTGATAGTCCAACTAGTTCATTTGCTGAGTATGACGATGCTTTCATTATTTTTCTATATAATATGCATTTATATTAATTAATTTGCACATATGTATAAAGTTTTCCCTTTGGTTATTGAGATTCATATTCACTCCCATTTCTTAGGCTAACAATTTTATGTGAAGATTCATCGGCTAAACAAAAAGGAAAGTAAGTGGATGAGCACCCCTAGGGTTAGACCTTATTATGGGACTCCTGCACTTGGATGCTTTTGGTTTTGTATAGATACTAATTTTGTCTAACTTAACTTATATAACATCATGATGTATTCATTTTTATCATGTGTAGGTATTTTGATATTTTGGAACTTGGGATACATTCCCTAAAATTAGGCTTTAATGTACAAGAATTCTGATGTAAAGCATTTTTTAGCAATTATGAACTAATATGTATGTATGGAGCTTACCTTATCAATCTAATGAACATGGTTATGATGTCAATTATGTATTTGGCCTTGATTATATGATACACATTATTAGCTATTATGTATGCTTTATAAGTGGATTAGGGATGTGCCATAACCATATTTTTGTATCTGAGGTTGTCCTAGTGTTTTAAAGAGTTGGATATGCATACTTTTGCTAATATAAAGGATGAATTGATGATACACAGTAAAGTTCAATTAATCTAATTAATCCTTAAGTCCCTAAATAAGGAAGGTTAATAAAGGGAGGTAGATAGGAGATTATATATCATTATAACCATGTATTTTAACCATAAAGGGACCCTAGAATTCAATTAGAATGAGTGCTAAATGCTTGGGACAAGTATCTAAGAGTTTAGGATTAGAGGTTACCCAAGTGGTGGTTAAAATGTTTTTTAGTCATGGCCAAAATGGGTTTAAAGGTTAATAGAAGCTAAGTGCACTGCAACACATGTTCTTTGGCACATTACAACTTATGAAATTAGGGGGAAAGTGCTCTAAAGAGCAATCTTGCTATGGTGAGAATTAGGAATTTTGGAATAGTGCATCTAGGAGGGCACCTTGTCGTAGCACAACCACCTTAAGTTGCACAAGGATCAGGGAATTTTGTGTTTTTAGTTCTAATAGCAAGCTAAGCCACAATGTGGGTTCTTTAAGTCATGACACAAGTCCAAATTTTTAGTTCTAAAGTTGTAGAATCGAATTAAATCCCGGCGAGAATTTTCTAAGTCGTGGTGTGAATGTATTATGATGCTTTTGAAAGTTACAGTATCCATCTTAGCCATGGTGAAGTTTTCCCAAGTTGCGACGTAAGTCCCTAAATCCCCATTTTAGCTTCTAAATCCTAATTCCCATTATGTTAATGATAAGTAATGACTTGTAAACCAATAAAAAGGAGTTTTATGCTTCTAGATCCATTTATGGATGAATTGGAAGTCCTTAATAAGAAATTACCTTTCCTATGGACCTAGATCTTCTAGCTTATCTAAATGGCAATGATTAATCATTAAAAAGGTTTAAACTTCTATATATTTCATCCATTAGTAAACTAATAATGGCTTAAAACTTTAAGTATTGATTATCAATTATATAGTTATGTTTGATTAGTGTGATTAGGAGTTAGGATTGTTATATTTGGTATTAAAGTAATGGTTCAAGAAACTAAGATAAATTTTAAACTTTGTGGTTAGGAAACTTAGCAATTATGACATATGGATGCTTGGAATAAGAATATTATGTCTAATAATGTCATTTCTATCTATATAAACATGCCATGAATGAAGTTGTGTTTGGACTTGCCTTGGTGGTTATAGCTTAATAGGGAGCCTCTTGTTGTGCTTGTGGCATTGCAAGGCACCATGGCTGCATGACGTGAAACTACTAAAATGTTAGGAGAAGTGCAAGAGGCCATGACTACAACGGACAACCACATAAGAGGGCAAGCTAAGGCCTATGAAACTACTATAAGGGCTATGACTTACTAGCTTTAGGAGAAAGCCGAAGCCCATGCAGCAATTGTTTAAGTGCTACAACAATTGCATGAGACCATAAACAAGCAGAATCAAGAGGTGCATGTAGGAAATCAAGTTCATGTAGGCTAAAACCTTGGTGTGAGGCATCAAAGGGTAGAAGATGACATCTTAACTATATTGGTCAAGTTTAGAAAGGCTGATCCTCCATCATTCTTGGGAGAGTTAGACACTAAAAAGACTGAAAGGTGGTTGATGCAACTAAAAATGATATTTGAAGTTATAACTTGCACTTCTAAACAAAAGGCTAGGTTAGCCATTTATAAGCTAGAAGGTGAGGTGGAGACATGGTAACTATTGCCGAATAGTTCCAAATAACTTGGTTGTGAAAATAGATTTATAATAAGTGATGCAACCAAGATTGTCTCCCATAGAAATGGATTCCACTTACTACAAAAAGTTTTCGAAATGTCAAAGACAACCTGAAAGCTAATAATTCTAGAAATTTGTTAGGAGTTTAATGACTAAAATTAAAGGTAATTCAAGAAGTAAAATGCAACTACTAGCTAGAATCAAAGAAAGTGACAATAACCAAGCATTTAAGTATAACTAGCTATGCGTGAATTCCTTGAAATTTAATTTTCATAATCTAAGTTATATTTCACTAAGGTCTGGACCTAATCCTATTTGGTATATTCATAATGAATTTTCTTAAGTTATCACTTAAGATGCAATAAACTAGTAAATTAATAACACTTGAAACCTTAAGATTACACTAGCTTTCTAATTCTTGAATTAAGTTCATTAAATATACCTAAAATAGAGATTAATTGATCTTTAAAATTTCTATACTTTCATCCTAGATGCCTAATTAACTAATTAAACATCAAGATTCCTCAAAAAGCACAAAAATTCCAACAAGTTCATACAACAACCATTGTATTAATCAAGGTGAAAATTAAGAGAGAAAGAGAATGAAATGTATAGCTACAAAAATAGAGAATTATTTGAATAATTAATCTTCCAATTCAATCTCCAAGGTGTCTATTTACTAGCTCAATAAGCTCAAGAATCTAATCCAAAAATAAGGTCACGATCATCAAGTTAATATAACCTAAACCTGGTCTTGTATAACTAGAAAATTATAACTAAAGAGGAGAAGAGAATTAGCCAAATCTTGGAGTAATTGTCTTGGATTCAAATATGTACTTCAAGACCTTCATCCCAAGTAAGCTCCATGGAGAAATCAAGCTCCATTGACTAAAATTAAAGAAGGAATTTCTAGTGCAAAGCTTCGGTCATGGAAGTTTGAAAAGTGGGATGTCACATGACTAATCCGTGCGTTAGTGAAAGTCATGTAGCATGATTCATCCATGCGTTGATTCGTACTTGTAGAAAGCCATGGAGTGTAAGGAATGGATTTGCTATCTTATGTGGAAAAGCTGCACCATTCATTTCCCTTTTTTTTAATTTGTACTTTCTAAAAATTCATTACAAAATTTGGGAAATTATCCACTACTTCAAATTGTAAACATGTAATGTTCATCTTAAGATCATGGCCCTTGATTTAATCTTGTAGTCTTCAATTCTTTTCTAAATTAATCTCCACCATCTAAATTTCATTTGCCCATTAAAAATCTGCACAAATAATAGAAAATATTAAGTAGAAAAATTTACAAAATTATTTAAAAAGAATTTATGCATTAAAAGCCAAGAATTGTGCAAATTAATTCCTAGAGTGCAAAAATGGCCAATAAAATCAAAAATCATCTAATAAAATCCAATAAACCATAATTTATCATTAAAAAGTCTAAATAAAGAGAAATAAAAGATATAAAAATGACATTTGTTAATTCTCCAACACTTAAACTTCTGCATTCCCAAGTAAAAGAAATCAAAATTCCAAGAAAAGGAAAATAAAAAGAAACAAAAAAGAAATATGTAAGCCACTAAATACAAGAAAGATCATAGCATATCAACATCCTAACTATCCAAATCATATCACTTGTATCAATGCAACAAGTACCATGGCAATATACTTAACAAAAATGAACTGTAATGATGGTCCCTCACACAAATTAGTGTTTGTCACTCTACTCTCAAATGTTTAGGGTTGGGTGTTTATGCTCAAATTTAACCTATCTAACTTTACTACCATGTGACTGGTCATTATCTGCATCTCTTCCATTTAAAATCAAATGCCAATGTGTGAATCATAAGCTCTTTATTATGGTTGTAATATAGGCTGAAGTAAGAAACAAGTGGTAAACAAAAGAAATAAGGACATAACAAGAAACAAAGTAGATACTTAAAATCATTAAGAGCATAAAGAAAAAGAATGTAAAATGAAATAAATGTGCATTTTAAAGTCTTATTACAAACAAGCATATGCACAAAGAAACTAAAAAGTAACTTTTCTTTCTTTATTTTCCTTTTCTTTTTCTCATTTTTTTCTTTTTTAACTTTTTTTTCTTTCTTCAAAATTTTTTTCCAACTATGTATATTTCCTCAACCAAAGCGCCATTTTTTCTTTTTCTTTTTTTTTTCTAACTATGTACCTTTCCCAAAAGAACAATTAAATGGCCCAAAAATGATGTGAAAATGCACATCCATCCACCTTAGCTAAATAAAATGCTCTTAATAACCAAAAGTATCCTAACAAGAAGGTGGGAAAGATATTTATTTGTGTTTCATGGCTAAAAGGTTATAAAGAAAACATATAAAGCTTAAAGGGATAAAACAAAGGGTAAAACACATGTAAGATGGCTATTTGGCTCTATCTACAACAAAACAAAATAAGAAAATGAATGCGTTAATCATTTCCATGCATGCCAAATACGCAAATGTGGCCTTGAATAAGATTCAACCCAAGTTCTAAAGTAAAAATAAGATAGGAAATACATATTAGAAATGAACATCAATAGATACAAAATCTTACAAGGTAAATTGACTATCATTAAGGTTCATTAAAGCTAAGCTAATTGCCATTTAACTTGTATTCTCAACACAAGGTCAATTTCCTATTAAGTCAAGACATATCAAAGTTATAATCATACTTTAATACTAGTAACTTCCATAAAAGACATTTTTTTAAAAAAAGTTTTTTTCAAAAAAAAAGTTTTCAAATTTTCAAAAAACACAAACAAAAATCAACTAACAAAACAAAATGAAAGCAAAAATTATTTGAATGCCCCCCCACACACACTTAAATGTTGCATTGTCCTCAATGCAAGCTCAAAATCCAACCAAAAGATAGATAACACAATATAAAAGGAGAAGGGAAAATATACAACTAGGCAAGTTAGGTGCATCTCAAAGCTAAAGCTCTTCATTCTTATTCCTTGAGACTCCTTCATAAAAATGCTTGAGTCTATGACCATTCACTTTAAATTTTCCTCCCATAGCCTCATCCAATAACTCCACTGCACCAAAAGGAAAAACATTAGAAACAATATAAGGACCTTCTCATTTAGAACAAAGCTTACTGGGCATAAGCTTTAAAACTTTATCTATAACCACAAACCCCTTCCTTACAATCCTCTTATCATGGAAAGCTTTGGTTTGTTATTTGCAAATCCTGCATTGTCATAGGCTTCTAAACACATCTTTTCAAGCTCTTGTAGTTGAAATCTCCTTTGAGAACCCACTCCATGTAAGTCCAAATTGCATTTCTTCACAACCCAATAATCTCTATGCTCTACTTCTATTAGTAGGTGACAAGCTTTTCCAAATACTAACTGATAGGGTGACATACCAATTAGAGTCTTGTAGGTGGTTTTATAAGCCCATAAAACATCATCTAGCCTCTTGCTCCAATCCTTCTTATTAAGCTGCAGTGTCTTCTATAAAATTTACTTTACTTCTTAGTTGGAAATTTCTACTTGGCCATTTATTTGGAACTGATATGGAGTAGCCACTTTATGTACAACCCCATATTTGCTAAGCAAGTTTTGCATACTTTGGTTGCAAAAGTGAGTGCTCTGGTCACTAATGATGGCCCTAGGAATACCAAACCTATAGAAAATTTAAGAGTGAACAAACTTTACAACCACGTAAGAATTGTCATTCCTAATGGGCTTTACTTTCACCCATTTCGAAACATAATCAACAACCAATAAGATATATGCAAAGCCAGAATAGATAGGAAATGGTACCATAAAATCAATGCACTAAACATCAAATATCTCATAAAATAAAATGGAATTTTGTGGCATTTTAGTTATCCTAGATATGCTCCTTGTTTGTTAACACCTAATACACCTTTTACAAAAGTCATAGGTAGTATGAAACAAGGTAGGCCAATGCAATCTAAACCTTCCTAGCTGTGCATTTTTTATTAAAGCGACCTCCATATGTAAAAGTATGATAAAATCTTAAAACAGACTCAAACTCTACATCATGCACACATCTAATCACTTGATCACTACATATCTTTCACAAGTGTGGATCATCCTATATATAGTATCTAGCTTCACTTCTAAACTTATTCAACTGGTGTCTACTCAAGTTAACATGCAATTCAAATGCAATTAGATGATTCACTAAGTTCGCATACCATATGTAGAAATTATGCACTATATACAAATACTCATCTAAAAATTCATCATCAATAGGGAAAGAATCTACCTTTGAAGCCACAATTTGGCTCAAATGGGTAGCTACCAAGTTCTCCGCTCCACTTTTATCATGTATGTTAATGTTAAACTCTTAAAGCAAAAGCATCCATCTAATCTACCTCAAATTCGCATTAAGCTTCTTCATCAAGTACTTCAAGACTGCATGGTCAGTGAAAACAATAACCTTAATGTTAAGCAAATAGGATCTAAATTTATCCAAAGTAAAAACAATAACAAGAAACTCCTTTTCTGTGGTGGTATAGTTTGCTTAGGCCCCATTTAAATTCTTAGATGCATAAGCTATCACATATGACTTTTTATCTACTCTTCGACTTAACACTACTCCTAAAGCATAATTGGAAGCATCACATAAAAGCTCAAATGAAAGACTCTAATTAGGGGGCTAGATGATGGGTAAGGAAGTCAATCTCCTCTTCAGCTCATTAAAGATTACTTTGCATGTGTCATTAAACTAGAACTCAAGATTTTTTTGTAAAAGTTTAGACAATGGCAATACAATCTTGCTGAAGTCTTATATAAACCTCCAATAAAAACCTGTGTGACCTAGGAAAGACTAGATTTCTTAAACACATGTCAAGCATGGTAAAGAAGTGACAACATCTATCTTGTCCTTATCAACCTCTATACCCTTCTCAAATACAACATGACCCATTATACTGCCTTTTTGAACAATAAAATGACACTTTTCAAAATTAAGTACAAGGTTCTTCTCTATACGTCTCTCTAAACCCTATCAAGAATAGATAAATAATCCTTAAAAGAATTCCTATACATAATGAAATCATCCATAAAGATTTCCATACAATTTTCCAGTAAATCATTAAAAATGGAAACCATACACCACTAACATGTTCCAAGGGCATTACAAAGATCAAAAGAAATTTTTCTATAGGCAAACATTCCAAAAGGGCAAGTGAATGTTGTCTTTTCCAAGGCTATGCATATTTAGAAACATCCTAAAAATCCATCAAGAAAATAGTAATGAGACTTCCCTGCTAGATGCTTAAATATCTTATCAATAAAGGGGAAGGGTCAATGGTCTTTTCTAGTGACTAAATTAAGACATGTAATTAATGCAAACCCTCAAGCTATTTTGCATAAGAGTTAACACCAACTCGTTCTTTTCATTTTGAACCATTGTAACCCTTATCTTACCATTTGCACAAAACTATCCCACTGGCTATCAGAAATCAGATATACCAATAAATAAAAGTTTAGATACTTCCTTTTTAACCACATCAAGAATAAGTGAGTTGAGTTGCTTTTGAGGTTACCTTACTAGTTTAGCTCCATCTTCTAATAAAATCTAGTACATACAAGTCCCTAGGTTAATGCTTAGTATATCTGCCAAGGTCCATCCTATTGCTTGCCTCCATTTCTTCAAGGCCTCCAGAAGTCTCATATCCTCATGCTGAGCAATATCACTCAATGATAGGAAGCTTGTCTCTTTCTTCAAGGTAAGCATACTTTAGTGTATCTGGAAGTGGCTTAAGTTTTAGGATAGGAGCTTGCTCAATAAAGGATATGAGTTTGTTAATCACTACCTCCTTGATGCCATATACCTGCTCAAAGGGCTCACATGAAACAAAAGAATCTTTCCTACCATGGGAAGCATCAGTAGCATAAGAGGAATTAATAGAATCATTAATCACATGAATATCAGCACTTGTTACACTATAACAAGTAGAAAAGCTAGTACTATAACTCTCAAAACAATGAATATCAACATGTATGGTCTCATTAGAACTATAAAATTTAGTAATACCAGCACAGTCAATAGAAGTTCAATATGGAATAGAATCAACCTACTTAATACATGTAATATGTAACCCCCTAAAATTTAATTAAGGTGTTAATCATGGATCTAGACTAATTAAGAATAATTATTATGGAATAATTAGGCAAGTTATGTGAATGAGAATTATAGAGATAAACTATTAATATGGGTTTGAAATTTAATTGGGTTAGAAACCTCATCTAAGCCTAAATTAAATTAAGTAAGCCATGGCTAGAGACTAATAGAGGCCTAATAACTATGGGTGCAGGCCCACCTTCTTATTTTGAAACTTGGCCTAAGAGAGAGCATATAGTAATAGCCCAATCTGATTTAGTGAGATAGAGGCCTAAGACCTAACTTATATGAGCTCTTATAGTTAGCCCAACATTGATTATACAGACCTAAGTTAGAGTGACTCTTGAAATTTAGCCTAACCTAATTAAAATTATGCAGCCTAACTTATGAAATTTGGCCCAATAAGCATAAATTTTAAAACTCATGGATATGGGCTTTTGGGTTAACCTATAAACTATCTAGGACCTAACTTAAACCTAACTAAACCCTATGCACCTTCAGCCCTTCCCCTATTCGGCAGAAAAACAAAACATAAGAAGCAAATTTGGAGGTCTCTTAGAAGCTAGAGTTTCCACCACCTTTTTTGCCCCATTTCCCATATTTGGACTAAGATCCAGCTAAGGCGAACATTGTATAACTTGACCCTCTCCTTTTTTTTTTAATATTTTGACCCAATTAGTTTTTTATTTGTAGCATTTCACCCACACCTAAAATCTAAAACTTTGTTATTTGGTGTTTTTATGGTGAAATTTCGGAGGTTAAGGCTAGGGGTGTTGTTAGGTAAGTATAAACTCCTCATTTTGATGCCTTTTCTACTAATTAGGGATTGTCATAGTTGATTTATAGTATGGGCATTAATTTTATACGAATTTGCCTAGAGTTTGAAGTGATAATTTGAAGTCTCTGATCTAGGGAAGGCAAAATCTGAAAATTGAGTCTCTTGGTGGCTGGGTAAGTGTCCCTTAGGCAATTATCGATGGGTTAATTCTTTAAACATTGGGTTATTGCCATAATTGATGAATAGTAATGGTAATAGTTCAATTTTTGGTGTTCATAGGCTAACAAAGCATTATTGTCAATTCTCTAAAAAATTGTCCACGAGTGAGGTATTTAGGGTTATTTTTCTTAATTCCATGTATATGCTCATGTTAATCTAATATTTGTTACACATGCTTGATTTTGAAATGCTAAATGATTGGTTAACTACTTGAATTATGAATATAATTGGACCTTGTGAGTCCATAGTGGAGTTATAGTGCAGCTGCCACCCATGCATGTGCTTCGATCGAGCATCGAATTGTGATCAGACCCCAGATGCATTGAGCCTTAGTTGTACTCATTATGAAGTAGGTGTCGTGGATAGACCTCTCCCGGTATTATTGACCATTAACATATTGTATGTGATTGTTGGTATGGGATAGTAGTCATTAGTAGCTCAACTAGTTCATTTGCAAATTGAATTGATAATTTTGGTATTGATTATATGAAATTACATTGTATTGATTAATATGTACATATATATGGAATTTGCCTCTTATTACTAAGATTGTATATCTCACCCCAATTATGTGCTAACATTTTCAAGGACTGGACCTCTTAGTGGCAAGGAGAAATTAATGGAATCTTATTTTATAGTTTAGTAGTATATAAGTTTGGAAGCCTTGTTAGATTGTATTATGTAATTAGATTACCAATTTTATATAATTGCCACATTGCATCATGAATTACCAAGTATAAGGACTGTACATGTAATATAATTATCATGGAATTGAACATTATAGTTGTAATTGACTAATAATGGATGGGTGACTTGATCTTGTATGAACATTAAACATTAGCCCTATGCTTCTTGTTGTTAGAACACTTTTGCTGTCACTAAATTATGGAATTCACTTATGTATCATAGTTTCGTGAGTAGAAATTAACACTTAAATCTTAAAGTACATAATGATAGATTAGTTAGGTAAGTCAAGTAGATAAATCCCATTAGAGTTTTACAAATTGAGGGAGAGTGGTCCTAAAGTGTTCTTAAAGGGAGAATTGGAGTGCATGGGAGGAAATTTAAGAGTTACAAGAATATAAAGGAATTGGCCATGGTCAAACATGATGAAGTTGCCCAAGGAAGGAAATAGAGAGGAATTGGCCACGGCGAAGAGCAATGTTAGCCATGGCAAAATGTGAGAGGCAAGTCTGGTAGTGTTCCAGAGGTTAATTCACCGCCGTGAAAGGGGTATTTGGCCGTGGTGAAATATGCAAAATTTGTAAAGGTGTAAGGAGTTGAACCCAAGAGTAATTGACCGCGACGCGAGAGAATTTAGTCGCGGAGAAGGTGCTCCATTTCTCATATTAACCTAGAAACTTTAGATTTCTCTATGGAAATGATAAGGAATGATTTAGGAGCACTTATAGGAGGTTCTTGTGAGTTGGAATTAATGGATGATAGGATTAAAATGTTATAATTGTGGGTTTGATTCCCTCATATGCATAAATGGTTATAAGTAATTAGTTAATGACTCTAACAACATCAAAGTTTAAATTTCCTCACCTTTTCTTAATGTAAGTAATCTCATAATGACTTCAAACCTTGATTGATAATTATTAATCGTGTCTTTAATCTTAATTACCATGATTAGAAGTTAGGGTCATCACATTTGGTATCAGAACAATGGTTCAAGAAAACTATTATAATTTAAATTTTATGGTTAGAAGCTTGGCAATCATGATGCATACTTGGCATAGTATTAACTTATAGGAATAGCTAATTATGTGAACATGTTTTTTGCTTTTCACCTTTAGAGAATAAATATAGAGGAATAATGATGTGAGGCTTGTAGTGATTATTGAAATGAATGTTTCTTGAATTCTAGTGAGAAGATCACTCATCACAATAAGCATGCCCCTGAGAATAACAGAGTGTAGTGCGATTATACCCCATAACACTTCAGTAATACTAATTTTGAAACTTGAGGTTGTTAATGTCAATGAAAAGACTAAAATTTTGTCCTTCTTTTTCTTTTGAGATTGGGTAACTAGTCTCAGTCTAGATAGATAATCAGTTGAGGCTTGTTGCTAACTGGCTACGCGTTAGATGCACCAATCACTTATTATAAGGCACCGGTTGACTGAATGAATGAGACTAGGTAACTGATGAGGATGATGAATAAAGCTACTAATAGTATCTGTGACTAGTTGACCACCATTTACTAACCAAGTCAACTAGGTACGATCGACCAGTTGATTGACCTACCGAAGTAGTTAACTAATCATAACAAAAGTAGAAATTCTTTACCAAACTGAAATTTTAAGCTTTTCAAGGGCCATCTAGAGAAATGCTAAGAACTTAGAAGGCAATGATACAGAGTAGAATACTTGACTAGTTATGGATGCCTTACGGAGGTAAGGAGTCTTACTTACGGTCGGGAAATCGATAATGAGAGTTTGAGAACTAATGTATAATAGATTAGTATGATTGGCTAAATATTTAGAGTGACATATAATCCATAATGAGTTAGAATTATGTAGGCTTCAAAAGGTCCCCAGGGCTGAGGCTTTATAGGTACAGAAGTCCTAACCCACTTGCTTGATCCCAGTTAATAAAGAACACAATTACTTTATCCTAGTTACCAGAACTTAGGCCTAATGAATAAGGGTGATAAGAGCTAAAGAACATTTCAAGTAGTTCCATTTAAACTATTGGAGTGAGTAAGCTATCTTCAGTTAATGATGACAAGGAAGGAGGGCAAAAACTCCTAGAATTATGAAATCCATTTTTGAATGAGGGATAACGACTTTAAAGTAAGAAATTAAGAGAGATAATGTTTTGGAAGGAATTTTAAGAGCTTTAAGGCTCCTCCCTTAGTGTACCCAGATAAGAGAGGGAATTTGTGATGAGGGAGAGAAGCCCTAGTGTGATAAGAGGGAGGTGTATAGGCACGTGGTGTTTATGCATGTTGTCTCTTTTGTATGATTTAGTTTACTTATGCTATATGATGACGTGCATTTGGGTGGTGGTTAGAGGCACTTTACATGCATGATACACTCGAGGAGTGTAAGGCAAGATTCTACAGGACTTTGGTGCTAAAGACATGTAGGATGTGCTCATTTGCTGGCACTTTGGTGTTAGGGGTGTAACATTCGGTTCTATGAAAACGAGAGAAAATGTGAGAAATGTAATGTACGATTTCTCTATCAATGAATGAAATTCACCAGATACAAAAGGAAGTCCCCTGAAATGACTTAGTTGAGGTTCCAAAAAATTTAAGAAACATTATAGACTCCTAAAAATGAGAATTCCAGGCTCAAACAAAAAGAAAAATGGAGCTAAAATGAATAAACGAATTATGATGAAAATTTGACGAAACATAAGGGTATTTTTGTCATTTTGAGTAAATTTTGGAATTTCATATAGGAGAGTTTTTTAAATGAAATTTTTTAGTTTTTGGGGTTCTTAGAGGTTAAAACCATGGGAAGCCCCAGGACAGTTAATACCCTCTGGTAGACATGTTCTAACGTCGATTAACCTGAACTTTGACTGATTCATTTGAGAAGGTTTTAGCTCTGATTTGAGTAATTTCAAAGACATTTTACTGAATTGGAAACCTAAATTTCATAATAGAAAAGATGGTTCTTAAAAAGGAGCTAAAATGAGTTAGAAACAAAAATGCCAAAAACGAAGGGCAAAATTAGAATTTTTGAGAAAGTGGAAGCCTCTTGAACACACTTTACGTTTCTTATTTATTTTCCCCTTCATTTGTATGACCTATTTTGCCCAAAAACCATAGAAAACACTAGCTCTCTTAGGCATACCATGGAGGAGAAGAAAGAAGGAGAAAAAGCAAGGAAAAGGTAAGGAATTTCATAGATTTTCATGCTCCTTCTTCTTCCAAACTTGTTTCTATCCTCTTGAGCTTTCTTCCTATGATTATAATGAAGTTTATAAATCTATTTTAAGGGAAAAATTTAGATTTGAAGGGAGGAGCTTAAAGAAGATAAGATTCAAGTGAGAAAAAGCAAGAAAACAAGGTAATTTCTTCTTCCATGGTTGCTATCCTTGCTCCTCTTCCTCCACCATTTTGCCCTATTCATGAAACCCTAAAAGGGTTTGATTTTTAGGTAGAATCAAGAGTGATTCTTAGGAAAAAGGGTGTGTAGATTAAGAATATACAAAGAGAATGAACAAAAAATCATGAAAATTCAAAATGCAATTTCTAGGGTTTTAAGTGTTCCTTCCAAAATCTGATTTAATCTCTCAATTCCTATGCCTAAATAAGTGTTTGAATAAGCTCTTAAGATTCCTAAAAGTCTCCCCATGTGCTTCCTCCATCAAGAAAACAAAGCAAAATCCATGAAGCCTAAAACCTTTCATAGGTTTGGCCAAGAGGAGATAGCATAGCTAGGGATATTTTTAAATTTTTTTAAGCCCATTTTGAGTCATGTATGATGAATGAATATGAGGGGAAGTCTTAAGAAAAATTTAAAAACCATAGAAAGTGAGATGGTACTTTATGTTTCATAATATGACCTAAAGAAACAACATATAGTTAGGCTTTTGGTTTTAATTGTGTGATGACTCCAAGAGACTGAGTCAAAAATCATATTTGAAAAGAAAGAATGGAGCCTAAAATTTATTTACTAAGTGTTGCTTCATTAAGTGCTTTCTTGGAAATATAAAGGGGTCAATGAGTCAAGTTAAAGTTTAAGTTGTGTAGCCTTAGAATTAATTCCATAAACCTAATTAGCTTCCATAAATTGTTTTTAGGCTAAGAGAAATCATTTCCATACCATTGTGTGTGTGAGGCCGAGAAAGGGAGCATTGATTCAAGAGAAAAAGTGTGTGTTTGCTTCTAAAGTAGCTCTTTCCACCTTCTCTCACACATGATTGCTTACTTTACTTGTCTTTGAATATGTGTATGTGTATTTCAAGTTATGAAAAATGTTCTAGCATGAGCTCTTACTCCATGGTACCATGATGATGCATTAAGTTTTCCAAATAATGTTTATAATACTTGCTTTGGTTTGCTTGAGTGTGGTGAGGCCAAGAACCCTTAGCCATGGTAAGAATGAGTCAAGAACCCTTAAAATTAGTTGAGACAAAGTAAAGAGTCTCCTAAAAATAAGGTTAACTCCTAAGAACAAGGTTAAGTCCAAGAACCTCTTAAAGAATGGGTGAGGTAAGTCTAAAATCTACAAGTAAATAGATGAGGCTAATCTACTTGCTTGGCAAGCCTTTGTATGCTATGTATGACTCTTTCAAATGCCAAGAATGCTTATTGAATGATTGCATATGTCCATATACCCATGCATGCATTTGTAAGTGTTGTTTTGCATCTTTTATGTATGATTGAATGGGAGATGAGCTATTGGGATTTTATGAATCTCATCTCCTCCTCTCCAATGTTCTAACATACTAGGTGGACCAAGAGACCAAGGGAATAGAAGCCAATCACATGAGAAATAAGAGCTTGACATATGGATGTCTAGTGATATAATCCATGGTTGCATATGGTCTATGACCTCTTGAACATGTATAATTATATTAATATGTGACATATAAATGAGAGGATACGTTATGTGAATGCTAGAATGAAATTTGAGTATGTAATGGCAAATTATGCTTCCTGAAAGTTTGATGCAAGTATGTACAAATGCAAGTAGGATGGCAAAATGAGATGCATGAGGTTTGGGACCATATGGGCAGCTCATACAAGTTATAATCATACTTTTAAACTTTCCCAAGAGGTGCCAAACATCAAGAGAAACCATTTGGACATGTTGGTATCCTATATGGAGCATAAATGGACCATATTGGATTCCTACATCATTTTTTATCCAGATGAGTTCTTCTTGAGGTAAAATTTGGCATGAAATTAGAGCTTGTTGAGAACTTTTTGGGAAGTTAAAGAACAGAATTTTCTAAGGTCTAGAGAATATTTGATGAATTTCCAAAGTTGGAAAAAATTCTGGTTTTGGTCTAATGCACTGTTCACTTGGTCCAAAAATGATTTCTATCACACAGGACTCAAATGATGTTTAATTGCCACAAAATTTTATATAGAAAAATTAGACATTCCTAGTGACTTGTACCAATTAGAAGTACCTCATTTAGAGGTCTAGAGAAGGAGAAATGAATTTTCAAAAATTTTGTCCAGTACTAGGCTCTCCAATTGTCCTCAGGTAATGTTGAATTATTTTTTGAGGTCTCGGCGTGTCTGAAATAGTCTAGAGTTATTTTTATCCTCTAGCTAACATCCAAAGCTTTCTAGATTGGTATCATTTGAATGGAAGAGATGTTTTTGGAATTAATTGGATATTTTTGAAATTTGTTATAGAATCCTATGATGACACCAATGATAGCCTGACCTCTGGACTTTTTCGAATGTCAAACATTTTTTATGTTAGATATTATGGTCTGGAAATATTTTTACCATAAATTAGACATGTGCAACTTTCCAGAATAGCTAAGAATGCATGATTTTGATCTTTCTAGAATTAGTTATGATTTTCCAAATTTTGTGACAAAAATGTGCAAATTCTAGCCGAAAATGTATATATGTATTTTATACTTCCCCTTGGTTTTTACCAATTGTAGGCCACTTTTGGTGATGCAAATGAGTTGTATCCATGTAATTAAATATGAGAATATAATGTATGAGCTCATATGGTCCATGTGATATCGAATAAAATTTTTATACGTGACGTAACGCTAAGAAATGCATTAAAATAATGCCATTTTCTTGCCTCTTGTATGAATTGCTTTATGTGAGGCATAGATATAGCATGAAATGAGTCAAGAAATTATGGTGTTACATTTATTAGTATCAGAGCAAAGTTCCAGGCTCTTTCAGGTTGGAATTTTGCTTGAAAATGTAGCATTAGGGCTATGTGAAGGACTTGTATAGCTATGAAGAGCCTTGTATAAGACATTTTAGGTGTATTAGGATAGTTTGTGGCTTTATTCATGAAAAGTAAGTCGTAGAATGGTCTTGGAGTAGTAAGTGGACACCGGGAAAGAGTGGCCTCTAAAGTAGCTTGAGTAGAGCTAAGCTTGAGCAAAGCTAATTGATCCGACGGCTGGAGCTTTATAAGATATGATAACTCACCGGGATCAGTGGTAAGCCCTAAATATAAACAATGAGAAATAATCTTGTTGATAAGAGACTTGCTAGAGAGAGTATGTGAGGCCTAATTCGCCCTGGTAGTTATACTCAAGTCATTCCGAGATGTCCTGCTTAATGCAAAGACAAGTAGTGATGCAGCGCAGTATGAGATGAGACTGCGGCTGCATAAGACTAGTTTAGAGGGGAATGAGAAAGAGAGTTCCCCTTTAGCCACAACACCCAAATATCTAGATAAGTTTCAGAGCCTTAAAAGGCTAATTCCCTTGGGCTAGAAGTTTGAGCCACAAGCTACACTCCTTAGAGCCTTGATAGCCCGGAGATGATAACTAGTTATGTATGAATGAAGCAAGAGGTAGAATCCTCTAGTTTGATAACAAGCTAGATATTGAGGCAATGAGGCTTAGGTTTTGTAGCTAAAGATGAAGTTCCAATCTATGAAAGAGCAAGCCAATAAGAGGCCATTAGCCGCAGCCAATTATTTCATGAAGCAGCGAGGCAATCCAGAGAGTTCCTTGTTGTGGCCAATTAAGAAGTTAGCTATGGCCAATACTTAGACAGGAAACTAAGGTAAACTCGAGATTAATTAGCCACGGTGAATGATGTGTTAGCCGTGGCAAATGGCAATATGAATGCCTTGTTGATCATATTCAGTCTAACTTGAAAAATAAGTTGATAAGGGATCAGACAAACTACAGAAAGTGAGAACCCCTAGTACAAGTAGAGAAAAAGAGTAGTAAATAATCACGAAAGATTAGTAAGAAATCCGTGAGCCTAGTAGTTGAGACTGAGGAAAGAGCTCAATACAGAGGAAGTTAGACACAGGGATGATGAGGTTGTTGAGACCCGCCTTTAAGGCATTGACTCCAACGTAGGGTGTTACCCTGTGAGACATTGAATGATAGAATCCTAGTATAGTCTTGACATAACATAAGGTAAAGCTACTAGTAGCGAGGCACATAGTGAGTGGTCTAGAAAAGTATACCTCATCAGTGACACCTAGAGATAAATATGAATAGCCTAGTGACAAAGGCCCAGAAGAGAATGAGGATAGTTCAGCAAACTATAGGTCTAATGAGATAAATAGCCTAAGATGAGCGTAAGCTAAAGCTTAGAGGAGATGACTAGTAGTATCATTCTAGGTGAGATATGTAAATGAAAGGCTTAGTGAAAGTTCTCCCTGGATCAAGAAAGGAAAGATGAGATGTTTTAAGTCAGAGAAACCACTCGATAATGGTTAGCAAATTCCCCTAGATAGACCCCCTGAATTGTAAAAGTACAGTGACAAGGGAAGCGAAAAAAAGTTGAGAAACTAGCCATAGAAGAGATACCCTCGCTTTAGTAATCACTAAAATAATAGACTAAGCTCAGAAAGGTAAATAGATAAGGGTTTGATAGTTAGTTAGACGAGCTCCCTAATATGAGAATGATATAGGGTTAAGGCACGTGAGTGGTTAGAGCACCCAGTAGAGTATAAGTTTTCAATAAGATAGAGTCCAAAAATTGAGAGCACATGTCCTAGATTGGGTTATCAAAACCCTAGAAATAGTATACTGTGCTGCTGGAGATGAAGCTAAAGAGGCTGAACAGAGAGAACGCCTAGCTTTGATCTGAATGTAGAAATGAGCTGAGACAATAGTTAGTCCCTTAGTATCCTCAGGGAAGCTCAAGGGAATTAAAGACTACCTCAGAAGGTGAGTCTTGTATTATACAAAGAAAGAGTGTAAACCGAGAGTGCCATAGAATGAAATTCCTGGGATTATATGAAATAAAATTCTACTTATCGAGGGATGGTCTAGTTAGAAGCAAAGTAAGAGTATGAGAGAAAGTAGACCTCCTTGATGTTACAGAGAGTGAATAAGTAGAGGAACATCGGGAAAATGTAGGTGCTCTTGAGTGTAAGAAACCTGAACTGGTAATAGAAACAGCCAGTAGTGGAACATCCTTTTACCTAAGTAAGAGGATAAGAAGGGTAAAAAGAGAAATTATGACAGTGTTCAAGCCGAGCACATAATAGATTAAGAATAAATATTCAGTTAATGTACTTGAGTACTTAAGACAGCACACTTGTCCTTGGCACATATGCCCTTTTTCCATGATAGTGCCTGAAGTAAAATAGTCAAGCAATATAAAGGAATTTCGGGATGAAGCAGAGGAAGAATCCTAGCCCGAGCACTCTATGAGAATAGGGTAGATAGAGAAAAGTAAGAAAGGAATACTTTAGATTGTTAGGAAACTTGTAATATACTGGCAATAGTGGCTTTGAGCTTAGTCATGAAGCATCGGTGTATTAGTATTTGATGTTATGGTTTGCTTGCAACAATGGTTACATGATATTGGGTTTGGCTAATCCAGTAGTAATATAACTTGAGTGCGTAGCAAACGATGGCATCAATCATCAAAGTGTCTTGATAATCAAAAGGTATTCTAGCTAGTAAAATAACGAGATAAGTCAAAAAAGAAAGGTAAAGAGATTCCAATAATATCAAAATGAAGAGAAAAAATATGTAGAAAGGAATCTGCAGCAAAAAATGTTCAGATTCAGTATGCATACCCCGAGTCCCTTATAGTATATGTAGATAAAATGAATAGGAACTAGTGTATAGCCTCTCTTTTGGCAAAGATATTAACCATACTCAATATGTAAGATGCCCTAGTACCAAAGCACTTAAAAGTAGAATGTGGGCATAGGTAGAAACTGTGGGATATGAGAGGAAGGTTAAAATGAGTATATGTAAGTAACTAAGTCAATAGAGTATGAAAAGAAAGCCCAAGCAAAAAGAGGCTGAAGTGGGGATCTGAGGATCCTATGATGAGCGATGAGTCATGAGCAAAAATTAAGATGCTCTTAAGTATCAGTATGCTGGGATCTTAGAGAATTAGATGACATAGAACCCACTTCGCATAAAGAGCATGATGTAATTCTGAGTTTAGTTTCAGTTATTATGAGCGATAGTTACCGGACTTAAGGAGCATGTATTTTACTATTAGATACAATGATCTTAGGCTTTGACGTCTCCCAGAGATGGATCGCAGTAGATCCTAACATATCACAACGAGTTGCAATAGACCCTAGCTGGGCTTTGAAAGGTCAAGTAGATCTAAGGGTCACAATAGATCCCACAGAGTTACAGAGAGCCCTAGTCACAGTATGATAGTTCTCTGGTGAGATGACGGCCTGAGATAGTTTTATAGAGCAGTTAGTCTCAATGACTTGTACAATTTTAGCTAGCTTTTATCTCAGAGACTAAAAATCTCCTGAGTCTAGTAGACTATTGCCTTAGAGATATAAAGGCTTTACTCAGACAGTTAGACTACTGACTAGATCTCTTTAGAAATGAGCATAGTGTATAGGATAAGGAAAGCAAGAAGTTAGCTTTTCAGAGTTAGAATCAGATGAACCATTACCCAACAGACATTTGCCCTGACCGAGGGATAGAAAGATCCCCACATACTAGCCTATATATTCAGAAAGGGGTCAGGTGCAGTTTTACATGAGATAAGTGGTACAGTACATCTCTAGTGAGCAAAACTGTGAGTATAGCTAGCATCCCACCAGAGCTCAATAATAGTCAGTGATAGTTGCTCTTTGGTACTAGTATGAGACACACACGTTAGGCCTATTAGTGCTAAAATGAGGGACTATAAAATGCCACTATTAGTGAGCAAAGGAAGTGAGAAAAGTCTTGGCCTACAGAGACAGATGTAATAGTAAACAGAGAAGCTAGGATCATTGAAAAAGTGGAAACTCCTTAGAGGAGCTGTAATCCCAGTAAGCAATTACGATATGAGGCCTATGACAGAAAGAAATGTGAATTGTAATCATACGATAAGCTAGTAAGAAAGAATGCAGAGATAAACAGTAGACGGTATATGTAAATAAGTAAGCAGACAGATAGAAACCTTCGATGGCTGTAATGATTAGAAAAAGAAAATGAGACTTTTTGAGAAGCCATTAGAAGAAAATATGAGTGACTTAATATGAAATAAGTTACCTCCCGAGATGTGTAAACGAGTCTACTAAAAGAAACGCTAACCCCTACGACCCGGTTAAGACTAACCTAATATGATTAGTAAGCTCTCCCAGGATCGACCTCCAAAGTTAGAAATTTCTTTCCCTTATAAGAAGAACTAGCTAGTACCTTATGATGATAAAGCCCTTATTAAGAGCTAGTGATAAAAAAATTCCCTGGCTGAGAGAAAACTCAAACGAGTGAGATCGCTGAGAAAAGCGTATAAAGCCAAGAAGAATGGAAAGAGAAGAGCAGTTAGTCAAAAAGGAAAAGAGTAAGAGGAAAGCATACCCCAAATTTTGAGGACGAAATTTATTTAAGATGGAGAAATGTAATATCCAGTTCTATGAAAACGAGAGAAAATGTGAGCAACGTAATGTACGATTTCTCCGTCTGTGACAACCCTAACTTCTAATCATTGTAATTAAGGTTAAATACACGATTAACAATCATAAATCTGGATTGAAAGTCATTATGACTAATTACATTCTGAAAATGTAGGAAAATTTGAATCTTAATGTTATTAGAGTCATCAACCATATAATTACAAGCACTCATATACATAAGGAAAACAAGCACTCATTTATAAGCCTTTGATTCTATTACCCATTAATTCCAACTCACAAGAATCTTCTACCAATGTTTTTAAGTCATCCCTTGAGGTTACCATATGTAAAACCAAGATTTCTTAGTTAATATAAGGGTTTCAGGACATTTGTTGTAGCTAAATTCCTTTTAACCATGGCCAATTGCTTTCGGGTTCACTCTTTACATTGTCACTGATCTCGCCACGGCCAGCCTATATGGTGTTGCGGCGAGGAAGTCTTTCTGGAGCCTACCTCGCTCGCCTCTCGCTATTGGTTGCGACCAATTCCCATGTTAGCCATGACTAATTCTTCTCTGGAACACTTAGGATATCATAAAAGTTTGTCGCGGCCAATTCCCCCTTTCACTGCGGTGAATTACCCTTTGAACGACTTCCAGTTTAGCCTCTCACATTTCACCGCAGCTAATTCTACTTCTTGACATGACTAATTCCACTTCTCGCCGCGGCTAATTATTTTTTGGACTCCCCTTGGGAAATTTCGCCTCAATTGGCCGCGACTAATCCTATTTTGGCCGCAGAGAAATGCCTTCTAATCTTACAACTTCTAAAGTCTTGTCTCATACTCTCCATTCTCCTTTTAATGACACCCTAGGGCCACTCTACCTTAATTATAGGGCTTCAATAGCTTTCATTAGCCTAATTTACCCAGCTAATCTATCATTACTAGTTCAAGACTTAAGTGTCAATTTCTACTCCTCCAATTACCCTATATCAGCAAGTTCATAGATTAATAACAACAGAATTTCATAAGCTTCCAACAATTATCATTCAAATATACATTCCATTGAAGATTTCATGCATCACTAATTTAAGTCTATATCCAAGGTATCACATAATTAAAATTCCCAAATGGTAAACCATATCATAAATTCAACAAAGTTCATACATCAGATGTTATAAGTTCATACATCCAATACCAAGCTAAGATGAATCTTAACTCCTCAATAGGTACATCCTAAGAAATCAAAATATAAATGCCTATACTTGGCAATATGATTACATGATAATGCTATATAAAAGATTAATAAAATTGTATCTACTATACTCAGATCAGTCCAAGTGTAGCTTCCACCACACATGGTTAGAGCTCATGAATTTTCATCCACTTCTTCCCCTTATCCTTACCCAAAGGGCCTTCACCTAAAAGTATAATCCCATGAAACGGGGTGAGATGCAAATCTCAGTAATCAAAGCAAATTCCATTCATATATTCTGGTTTGATTACATATATGCATGATTTCATATAAGCATCAGAAAATGTACCAACCATATCAGTAAATGAAATAATTAGGGTATCTATGATTACTATCCTATACTAACAATCACAATTCCACATGTTAAAGGCCAATAACACCGAGAAAGGCCCATCCACGACATCCACTCCCCAATAAGCACAACCAAGGCTCAGTCATCTGGGGCCTGATCATAACCCGGTGCCCGATCGAAGCACATGTACGGATGGTAGCAGCACCACAGCTCCACCATAGACTCACAAGGTCCAATCACATATAACAGATAGCCAACCAATTCATTTAGCATCAAAATCATAATCATGCAGTGAATACAAAATTAAAACAGACATATGCATGGAATTAGCATGAAACCTTGGTTACCTCACTCTGCAGACAATTAGAAAGCCACTAGCAGTGCCAAAATCTCCATATAACCATAACATCAGAAGATTACTACTTTAAATCATAATGTAGAGTAGCAACAAGTACCCAAGGAATTAAAATACTAATGGCTACCTGGAAGACACTTACCAAGCCACTACAATTCTCCAAATTCGGATTGAATATGTCCTCTACTAGAAACTTCAATATATCACCCTAATTCCTAAGCAAATTCATACAGAATTAATATCCATACTATAAATCAACTATGGGGGTTCTTAAACTAGCAAAAAATACATTGACCCGCTTAGCCTCTACCTGCGAAAATCCTTTAGGAAAATAACAAACAACCACATTTCAGATTTTGGGTATGGCGAAAATACTCTAAATGAGAAACTAATCGGGCCAAAATGAAGAGAAAAAGAAGGGGATTAAGTTATATAACAAGTACCTTGGCTGATTTTGAGCTTAGAAGTAAGAAATGGTGGATTTCTTGCCCCAAACCCTAGCCTCCCTTTAAACCTCTGAAAATGAGTTATGTGTTTCGTATTTCTGCATAAGGGAGGGGAAAGGCTGAATATGTTTAGGGTTTTGGATGGGTTTGGGCTGACCCAATGGCCCAAGTCCATATGGGTTCAGACTTTGAGTAGAATTGGGTTGAGTTTAAATTTGTTAGTCTAATTTCAACAATTCAAACTTTTAGTTGGGTTGGGTCAAGTTTTCAAGAGCCCACTTAGTTGAGGTCTGCACAAAGGGTATTAAGCCAATTATAAGGGCTTATATAAGTTGGGTCTTGAGTCTCTAATTCATTAAATCAGATTGGGCCCTCCCTAGGTGCTCTCTCTTAGGCCAAGTCTCACATTAAAAGGTTAGGTCTGCATCTAAAATTATTGGGCCTCCATTAGTCTCTAGCCTTGGCCTACTTAATTTAATTTGGGTCTAAATAGGGTTTCTAACTCAATTAAATATCAAACTCATATTAATAATTTTATCTCTCTACAATTTCCACTCACTTAACTCGTCTAATTATCCTATATTAATTATTCTTAATTAATCTAAATCCACAATTAACACCTTAATTAATTTTGGGGTATTACACCGTCAACGAATGAAATTCATCGGCTACAAAAGGAAGTCCCCCGAAATGACTTAGTTGAGGTCCCAAAAAATTTGAGAAGCATTCTAGACTCATAAAAATGAGAATTCTAGGCTCAGACATAAAGAAAAATGAAGCTGGAATGAAGAAACGAATTGTGACGAAAAATTGATGAAATGTAAGGGCATTTTCGTCATTCTAAGTAAATTTTAGAATTTCACACAGGAGGGCTTTTTAAATGAAATTTTTGAGTTTTTTAAGGTTCTTAGAGGCCCTGCAAACCATGGAAAGCCTTGGGATAGTTAAAACCCCTTCGGTGGATATTTTCTAATGTTAATTGACCTGAACTTTGACTGATTCGTTTAGGAAGGTTTTGACTCCAATTCGAGTGATTCCAAAGGCATTTTACTAAATTAGGAACCTAAATTTTATAATGGAAAAGACAATTCTAAAAAAGGAGCTAAAATGAGTTAGAAACAAAAATACCAAAAATGAAGGGCAAAATTAGAATTTTTTAAGAAAGTGGAAGCTTCTTGAACATACTTTAAGTTTCTTATTTCTTCTCCCCTTCATTTGCATGACCCATTCTGCCCAAAAACCAAAGAAAACACTAGCTCTCTTAGGCGCACCATGGAAGAGAAGAAAGGAGGAGAAAAAGAAAGAAAAAGGTAAGGAATTTCATAGATTTTTATGCTTCTTCTTCTCTTCCAAACTTGTTCCTCTCCTCTTGAGCTTTCGTCTTATGATTATAATAAAGTTTATAAATCTGTTTTAGGGGAGAAATTAAGGGAAAAATTTGAATTTGAAGAGAGGAGTCAAAGAAGATAAGATTCAGGTGAGAAAAAGTAAGAAAACACAGTAATTTCTTCTTCTATGGTTGCTACCCCTTGCTCCTCTTCCTTCACCATTTTGCCCTATTCATGAAACCCTAAGAGGGTTTGATTTTTAGGCAGAACCAGGGGTGATTCTTAGGAAAAAGGGTGTAGAAATTAAGAATATGCAAAGAGAATTAACAAAAAATCATAGAAATTCAAGATGCAATTTCTAGGGTTTTAAGTGTTCCTTCCAAAATTTGATTTAATCTCTTCAATTCCTATGCCTAAATAAATGTTTGAATGAACTCCTAAGATCCCTAGAAGTCTCCCCATGTGCTTCCTCCATTAAGAAAACAAAGCAAAATCCATGAAGCCTAAAACCTTCTAAAGGTTCGTCCAAGAGGGAATAGCATAGTTAGGAATAGTTTTAAATTTTTCTAAACCCATTTTTGAGTCATATATGACGAATGAATATGAGGGAAGCCTTGGAAAAAATTTAGAAACCATAGAAAGTGAGATGGTGCTTTATATTCCATAATATAACCTAAAGAAGCAATATATAGTTAGGCTCTTGGTTTTAATTGTGTGATGACTCCAAGAGGCTTAAAAGGAGTTAAGAATCATATTTGAAAAGAAAGAATGCAGCCTAGAATTTATTTGATGAGAGTTGCTTTATTAGGTGCTTTCTTGGAAACATAAAAGGGTTAATGAGTCAAGTTAGAGTTTAAGCAAGTTGTGTGGCCTTAGAATTAATTCCATGAACCTAATTAGCTTCCATAAATTATGTTTAGGCCAAGAGAAATCATTCTCACACCATTGTATGTGTGAGGCCGAGGAAGGGAGCATTGATTCAAGAGAAAAAGTGTGTGTTTGTTTATAAGGTAGCTCTCTTCACCTTCTCTTATGCATAATTGCTTGCTTTACTTGTCTTTGAATGTGTGCATGTGTATTTCAAGCTATGAAAAATGTTCTAGCATGAGCTCTTACTCCACGGTACCATCATGATGCATTATATTTTCTAAATGATATTTATGATGCTTATTTTGGCTTACTTGAGTGTGGTGAGGCCAAGAATCCTTAGCCATGGTAAGGATGAGCCAAGAACCCTTAAGATTGGCTGAGATAAAGTAAAGAGTCTCCCAAAAGTGAGGTTGACTTCTAAGAGCAAGGTTGAGTCCAAAAATCTCTTAAAGAATAGGTGTGGCAAGTCTAAAATCTACAAGTAAATGGGTGAAGCCAATCTACTTGCTTGGCAAATCCTTGTATGCTATGTGTGACTCTTTCAAATGCCAAGAATGCTTATTGAATGATTGCACATATCCATATACCCATACATGCATTTGTAATAGTTATTTTGCATCTTTTATGTATGATTGAATAAGAGATGAGCTATTGGGATTCTTTGAATCTCATCCCCTTCTCTCCAATGTTCTAACATGCTAGGTGGACCAAGAGACCAAGGGAATAGAAGCCATCCACATGAGAAATAAGAGCTTGACATCAAAGTGTATAGTTTTTGTTCTTTAAGGCCATATTGATGTCTAGTGATGTAATCTATGGTTGCCTATGGTCTATGACCTCTTGAACATGTATAATTATATTAATATGTGATGCATAAATGAGAGGATGTGTTATGTGAATGCTAGAATGAAATTTGAGTATGTAATGGCAAATTGTGCTTCTTGAAAGTTTGATGTAACTATGTACAAATGCAAATAAGATGCATGAGGTTTGGGACCATATAGGAAGCTCATACAAGTCATAATCATGCTTTTAGAGTTGCCCAAAAGGTTCCAAATATCAAGAGAAACTATTTAGACATATTGGTATCCTATATGGAGCAAAAATGGACCATATTGGAGCCCTATATCAATTTTTGTCCAAATGAGTTCTTTTTGAACTGAGATTTGGTATGCAATTATACCTTGCTGAGAGATTTTTGGGAAGCTAAAGAACAGAATTTTTGGAAGCCTAGAGAATATTTGATGAATTTTCAAAGTTGGCAAAAATTTTAGTTTTGGTCTGATGCACTGTTCACTTGGTCCAGAAATGATTTCTGTCGCATAGGGCTCAAATGATGTCCAATTGCCACTAAATTTTATACAGAGAAACTAGACATTCCTAGTGACTTGCGCCAACTAGAATCAACTTATTTAGAGGTCTAGGGAGGGAGATATGAATTTTCAAAAATTCTATCTAGTACTAGGCACTCCAACTGACCTCAGGTATTGTTGACTTGGGTTTCGAGGTCTGGGCATGCTGAACTAGTTTAAAGTTATTTTTCCTTTCTAGCTAACATCCATATATTTTTAGATTGGTATAATTTTCATGGATTGGATTTTTGTGAAAGTAATTGGACATTTTTGAAGTTTGCTGCAGAATCTTGTGACAGCACCAATGGATAGCCTGACCTTTGGACCTTTTCAAATGTCAAACATTTTTTGTGTTAGATATTATGGTCTAGAAATATTTTTAGCATAAATTATACATGTTTGGCTTTCTAGAATGGCTAAGAATGCTTGATTTTGATTTTTTAGAATTAGTTATGATTTTCCAAAGTATATGACAGAAATGAGCAAATTCTAGCCAAAAATGTATATATGTATTTTATGCTTTCCTTTGGTTACCACGAGTTGTAGGCCACTTTTGGTGATGCAAATGAGTTGTATCCATGTAATTAAATATGTGAATGTGATGTATGAACTCACATGGCCCATGTGACATCGAATGAAATTTTTATACGTGATGCAACGCTAAGAAATGCATTAAAATAATGCCATTTTCTTGCCTCTTGTATGAATTGCTTGATGTGAGATATAGATATAGTATGAAATGAGTCAAAAAATTATGGTGTTATAAGGGGCATGCAGGGCATACTACTTATCATATGATTTGATGAATTTTGACCTCCAAATTGGCATCAAACTAGACTAAGTAGACTTCCTACCTGGAAGGTAAAGAGGAGATCTTGATAGCAAGGATCCACCTAAAAAGTGAATAACATGGTACCCGTGTGCGTACAAGTGGTTGAGATACAGTCATCATGGGATGATTAGCATGTGTATAGCCACAGAAAAGAATTTCCTGCTAATATTAAAGACAAAGTTTGATTTCGCCATCAGTAATCTTATTGTCATGTATCACTTGTGGTATGATTAAGGGAATAAAGACAATATTAGGAATTTAAGATGGCCTGGTATTTACTTTAGTAGTAAAACTCTCTAATTTTGAAAGAGGACTCCCTGATCTGGAATAATAACCCAAGGGAAATGAATGAGAAGTGGCAGTAATGTAATCGACTTATGCTATTACAATAAAACCTTAGTACCATGACTGATAGGGAAGCATGAATCACTAGCTGTAGATGATACTAAAAGTCTCTCATTGGGAATCCCTACCTGATTTGTAGGCCATTAGGGAGTGTTGATAATGAAAGTACTCACTAAGCCTCATTATTATGTTAATTTAACTCTTAATAGTCAAGCATGAGTTAAGGCCTAAGGGCTTTTAGAGGAGTCAGAGAGTTAGTTGTACTTGGCACAAATCATTGTATAAAGCTGAGAACTTTCATACCATTATATGCTATATACTATAACTTGCTATTAAAAGATCTTGTACTTACTGTCAGAAAACCTTGTTGACAAGGTCTTGAATTTCACATTACTGAATATAAGATCTTGTTGACAAGATCTTGGATATTGCTAACAAGATATTATCTCATTACTCTTAAGGAATCATTATGAATTTTTAGATTATAGAACATTACCCAAAAAAGACTTTGCTATATGTGAGGAAGTTAGAGGGAAGTTGGTATATCTTGGAGAGAGTGAGTAGTATGCTAGTTGAAGAATAATTATACTTATGTGAAAATACCTCAATTAAGCATAAGGAATACAAAAGGGCAATCCTTTAAGACTGTATAATGGCGTGAGACCCAAGGAGATGTTCAGTTGACATCAACCAAATGTAGATGACATGGAGTTGACTACTAACATTTGTACTAACTATGAACTAAGATAAAACACTTGGATCTATTGATCGTGGTAGTCTTTGGAATCACATGTATGTGATTGCGATGATGCCTTTACCACTGCAAAAGAAAAAAAAAAAAGAAGGAAGAGATCTATTAAGGATTTTCTTATGTTGGTTACACCTACGAACGACAATGAGATTACCTATAGTGAACCACCACCATGAATTGGAAAATTTAATGTTGTAAATAAGTTGTTAAAGCTATGTCATCTAATAAAGCACCCACTTGAACTATGGACTTGTAAGATTTAAGGAAACTCATTCCTAAGTCTTAAAAGATTACTTTGATACTCTAGATAAGGTACTTTCACCCATGAAATCAAGCCTTATGAGGGAATATAACCTAGACTTGAAGGATCATATTTATTCTTGCTTAAGAGATCATGTTTGATTTCGATTACATGGAAGGTGACCTTAGAATGTTTGAATGCCTTAAATGGATTAGTCATAAGATCAGACTTTACATTAGTTCCAACCTTTAGGAACCTCAGCAAATGAGGATAAGGAACCTTAGGTACTGATTGTAAATGAAAAGGGATTTTTCACGTCTACAAAAAAAATGAAAATGATGATAAAAAAAAGGGAAGAATGGACATTTTTTTATAGGTAATAAATGAGGATAGTGTGTGCAATAATTTTAGGGGATAACATATCCATAGATTTTGTGATAGGTTTACCTAGAACACCCTCAGGTTATGATGTTATTTGGGTGATTGTAGACAGGTTGACAAAGTCTACCCACTTTCTACCTATTTGAGCTACTTATCCTCTAAATAGACTACCTTAATTATATATTCATGAAATTGTGAGATTACATGGAGTCCCTAATAGCATTGTGTCAAATAGAGACCCAAGATTCAGATCAAAATTTTGGCAGCCTCTACAAGAAGCTTTAGGCACTAGTCTTAATTTTAGCACTACCTATTATCCTCAGTCAGATGGATAGACTGAAAGAACCATTTAAAGCCTTGAGGACATGCTTAGACCCAGTGTGTTAGAATTGAAGGGGAAGTGGGATGTGTACTTGACCTTAGCTGAATTTGCCTACAATAATAGTTACCATTCTAGTATCTAGATGGCACCATTTGAGGCACTTTATAGGAGAAAGTACAGGTCACCATTATGTTGGGTAGAGCTCAATGAGAAGAGTCTCTTAGGATTGGACATAGTAGACTAAACCACCCACCAAATAGAACTCATCATAAAGAAGTTATTGGCTGCCGAGAGTAGGTAAAAGAGTCATGCAGATAAGAGAAGGAGGCCCTTAGAATTTATGGTAGGAGACCATATGTTCCTTAAGGCTACTCTGGTGATGGGTGTAGAATGGTCTATCAAGACAAAAAAGCTCAGGCCTCGTTATCTTGTTCCTTTCCAAATCCTTGAAAGGATAGGACCTGTGGCTTATAGCATTAGTTTGCCTCTAAACCTGGCCAAATTGCATAATATGTTCCACATGTCCCAATTAAAAAGTATAACCCGAACCCTTCACATGTCATTGAGCATGAGAGTGTGCATCGACAAGATGATTTGTCTTACATGATTGAGCCCGAAAGGATTGTGAACTCAAAAGTCAAATAGCTTCGTAATAAGGATATCCTTCTAATAAAAGTGGTATGGAAGGGACTTACCCTAGATGAAGCAACTTGGGAGACAGAGGAAGCAATGAGGAAGGATTATCATACATTATTTGAGTAAGATATGTCTAATTTTGAGGATAAAATTTCTAAAAAGAAGGAAGAATGTAACATCCCAAAATTTAATTAAGGTGTTAATCATGGATCTAGACTAATTAAGAATAAGTATTATGGAATAATTAGGCAAGTTATGTGAATGGGAATTATAGAGAGATAAACTATTAATATGGGCTTGAGAATTAATTAGGTTAGAAATCTCATCTAGGCCTAAATTAAATTAAGTAGGCAATGGCTAGAGACTAATGGAGGCCTAATGACTATGAGTGCAGACCTAACTTCTTATTGTGAGACTTGGCCCAAGAGAGAGCACCTAGTAATGGCCCAATCTGATTTAGTAAGATAGAGGCCCAATACCTAATTTACATAAGCTCTTATAATTGGCCCAACATTGATTATACAGACCCAAATTAAAGTGACTCTTGAAATTTAACCTCACCCAATTAGAATTATGCAACTTAACTCATAAAATCTGACCCAATAAGCATAAATTCTGAAACTCATAGATGTGCACTTTTGGGTTAACCCATAACCCATCTAGGACTTAACTTAAGC
Organism: Erythrophleum ivorense; assembly: GCA_026724425.1. Lineage (NCBI taxonomy): Eukaryota > Viridiplantae > Streptophyta > Magnoliopsida > Fabales > Fabaceae > Erythrophleum > Erythrophleum ivorense. The sequence goes on along the minus strand of JAIUCV010000824.1, from coordinate 172,725 downwards.
CTAACTAAACTCTACACACCTTTAACCCTCCCTCTATTTTGCAGAAAAATAAAACATAAAAAGCAAATTCTGAGGTCTTTTGGAGGCTAGGGTTTCCACCGCTTTCTTGGCCCCATTTCCCTTATCTAGACCAAGATTCAGCCAAGTTAAGTGCTGTAACTTGACCCTCTCTTCTTCCTTTACATTTTGACTTAATTAGTTTTTTGTTTGGAGCATTTCACCTACACCTAAAATCTAAAACTTTGTTGTTTGGTATTTTTATGGTGAAATTTCAAAGGTTGAGGCTAGGGGTATTAATAGGTAAGTATAAACTCCTCATTTTGATATTTTTTTTACTAATTAGAGACTATCATAGTTGATTTATAGTATGGGCATTAATTTTATGCGAATTTGCCTAGAGTTTGAAGTGATAGTTTGAAGTTTCTGATCTAGGGAAGGCAAAATCCAAAAATTAAGTCTCTTGGTGGTTGGGTAAGTGTCCCTTAGGCAATTATTGATGGATTAATTCTTTAAGCATTGGTTTATTGCCATAATTGATGAATAGGAATGGTAATGGTTTGATTTTTGGTGTTTATAGGCTAATAAAGCATTATTGACAGCTCTCTAAAAAATTATCCACGAGTGAGGTAACTAGGGTTATTTTTCTTAATTCTATATATATACTCATGTTAATATAATATTTGTTACACATGCTTGATTTTGAAATGCTAAATGGTTAGTTGACTACTTGAATTACAATTATAATTAGACCTTGTCATCCATGGTGGAACTATAGTGCGACTGCCACTTGTACATGTGCTTTGATCGAGTATCAAATTGTGATCAGACCCCAGATGCACTAAGCTTTGGTTGTGCTCATTATGGAGTAGGTGTCATGGATGGACCTCTCCTGGTATTATTGGCCATTAACATGTTATGTGTGATTACTGGTATGGGATAGTAGTCACTAGTAGCTCAACTAGTTAATTTGCAAATTGAATTGATAATTTTGGTATTGATGATATAAAATTACATTGTATTGATTAATCTATACATATATATGGAATTATCATCTTGTTACTGAGATTGTATATCTCACCCTGATTGTGGGCTAACATTTTTAGGGATCAGACCTCTTAGTGGCAAGGAGAAATTAATGGAAGCTTATTATATGGTTTGGTAGCACATAGGTTTGGAAACCTTGTCAGAATGTATTGTGTAGTTAGATTACTAGTTTTATATAATTGCCACATTGTATCATGAATTGCCAAGTATAGAGACTGTACATGTAATATAATTATCATGGAATTGAATATTATAGTTGTAATTGGCTAATAATGAATAGGTGACTTAATCTTGTATGAACATTAAGCAGTGGCCCTATATCTCTTGTGGTTGAAACACTTTTGTTGTCACTAAATTATAGAATTTGTTTATGTATCATAGTTTCGTGAGTAGAAATCAACACTTAAATCTTGAAGTGGATAATGATAGATTAGCTAGGTAAGTCAAGTAGATAAATGCCATTGGAGTTTCACAAATTAAGGGAGAGTGGTCCTAGAGTGCATGAGAAGGAAATTGAGAGTTACAAGAATAGAGGAGAATTGGCCACAACTAAAATGAAATTAGCTGCGGCCAAATGTGTCGAAGTTGCCCAAGAAAGGGAATGAAGAGGAATTAGCCGCGGCGAAGAGCAACGTTAGCCACGGCAAAATGTGAAAGGCAAGTTTGGTAATGTTCCAAAGGTGATTCACCATAGTGAAAGGTGTATTTGGCTGCAGCGAAATATGCAAAATTTGTGAAGGTGTAAGGAGTTGAACTAGAAAGTAATTGGCCATGGCGCGAGAGAATTTAATCACGATAAAGGTGCTCAATTTCTCATATTGACCTAGAAACTTTGGTTTTCTCTATGGAAATGATAAGGAATGATTTAAGAGCACTTGTAGGAGGTTCTTGTGAGTTGGAATTGATGGAAAGATTATAATTGTAGGTTTGATTCTCTCATATGCATAAATGGTTACGAGTAATTAGTTAATGACTCTAACAACATCAAGGTTTAAATTTCCTCACCTTTTCCTAATATAAGTAATCTCATAATGACTTTAAACCTTGATTGATTATTATTAATCGTGTCTTTAACCTTAATTACCATGATTAGAAGTTAGCATCGTCACACAATAGGTTCCCTAGAGTCAATACTATCATCATAACTCATAAAATCATCAATCTCTTTACATCCAGTACATATAGAAAACCATCACAAGTACGTCTCAAAGAATCATCAAACTTAACAATATCATAAGAATCAATCAACATGTTATCTTTAAATTTAGTACTAACATCATCAACTAGCATATTAATTAAACTCACACTAAGAACAGAATGATCATCACATGGATGTTTCATGTAACACTATAATTTCTAACTCATTTCATGTTATATCTATGCTTCCCATTATGTATCTCATGGAAGAACCAAGAAAATAGTACAAAAATAATAAATATTTTTGTGTTGCATCGCGTATGAAAATTTCATTTAGTGTCACATGGACCATGTGAGCTCATACATCACATTCTAATATTTAATTACATGAATACAACTCATTTGCATTGTGAAAAGTAGCCTACAACTTATGGAACTCAAAGGAAAGCTTAAAATACATATACATATTTTTGGCTAGATTTTTCCACTTTTTTGTCACAACTTTAGAAAATTATAACTAATTTAGAAAAACTGAAATCATTCATTCTTGCCCATTATGGAAAGCTACACATGTCTACTTCATGATAAAAGTATGTTCAGACTATAACATCCAACATAAAGGATGCTTGACGTTTGAAATGGTCCAGAGGTTAGGCTGTCCATTGGAGCTGTCACAAAATTCTACAACAAAATTCAAAAATATTCAATTAATTCCAAAAAAATCCAATCCATGCATATGATACCAATATAGAAATTTGTGGATGTTAGCTAGAGAGAAAAAATAACTCTAGACCAGCTTAGGCACGCTTAGACCTCAAAACTCAATCAAATAGTAATTGAGGTCGGCTGGAGTTCCTAATACTGGATAGATTATTTAAAAATTCATATCTTCCTCTCTAGACATCCAAATGAGGTGCTTCTAGTTGGTACAAGTCACTAGAAATGTATAGTTTCTCTATATAAAATTTTGTGGCAATTGGACATCATTTGAGCCCTGTGTAACATATTTCATTTTCAGACCTGAGTGAACAGTAACATGACCAAAACCATAAAATTTGTCAACTTTGAAAATTCATCAAATATTCTCTAGACCTCTAAAAATTCTATTCTTTAGCTTCCTAAAAATATATCAGCAAGCTCTAAATTCATGCCAAATTTTAGATTAAGAAGAGCTCATTTGGATAAAAAGTGATATAAGGTTCCATTATGGTCAATTTTGGCTCCTTATGGGATATCAAAATGTCCAAATAGCTTTCCTTAGGGTTTGGCACCTCTTGAGTAAGTCTAAAAGCATAATTAGGACTTGTGTAAGTTACCCAAATGGTCCCAAACCTCATGCATCTCATTTTGGCCATTTCACTCACACATATGCACAATTCCATAATGTCATCCAAGAAGCTCATTTGCCAAAGCATGCTCAAATCACAATCTAATGGTCACATAATACATTCTCCTATTTATACAGGCCATATTATTATAATTACATCTGTTCATAACATCATAATACATATACATCTATTGGTTATATCTTTTGCCATTTGTATGGCCTTAAAGAACCAAAAATCATGCATTATGGTGTCAAGCTCTCTTCTTTAATGTGGTTGGCTTCCATTACCTTGCTCTCTTAGTCCACCTAGCATGTTAGAATATTGGAGAGGAGGGGATGAGATTCAAAGAATTCCAATAGCTCATCCCCATTCAATCATACATAATGAATGCAAACAAGTCTCATAAATGTATGTATGGTCATATTAACATGTGCAAACATTTAAGAGGAATTTTCATCATCTGAGAAAGTCATATATAGCATACAAAGGCTTGCTAAGCAAGTGGATTGGCCTCACCCCTTTACTTGTAGATTTTAAACTTGCCTCACCCATTCTTTAAAAGGTTCTTGGACTCAACTATGCTTTTGGGAGTCAACCTCACTTTTGGGAGACTCTTTACTTTGTCTCAACCAATCTTAAGGGTTCTTGGCTCATCCTCACTATGACTAAGGATTCTTGGCCTCACCATACTCAAGAAAACCTAAGCACACATCATAAATATCATATGAAAGCATATTGTAACATCATGGTATCATGAAATCAAAGTCATACTAGAATACTTTTCATGGCTTAAAAATACACAAACACACATTCAAAGACAAGTAAAGTAAATAATCATGCATGAGAAAAGGTGGAGAAAGCTACCTTGGATACAATTACATACTTTTTCTCTTGAGTCCAAGCTTCCTCTTTCTGCCACACACACACAAAGGTGTGGGGATAATTTCTCTTGGCCTAGACATAATTTATGGAAGCCAATTAAGTTCATAAAATTAATTCTAAGGCTACACAACTTACTTAGATACTAGCTTGATCTATAAACCTCATTATGGTTCTATAATTACACCTAATGAAGTAGTACCCCTCAAATAAATTCTAAGCTCCATTCTTTCCTTTTAAATATGATTCTTGACTCCTTTTAAGCTTTTTGGAGTCATCACACAATCAAAACCAAGAGCCTAACTATATATTACTTCTTTAGGTCATAATATGGAACATAAAATACTAACTCATTCTCTAAACTTCGTAAATTTTTTTCAAGACTTCCTCTCATATTTATTCATCATATATGACTCAAAAATGAGTTTAGAAAAATTTAAAACTCTCTCTAGCTACCCTAACCTCCTTAGGCTGAGACCAGGAAGCTTAATGGCCTTTATGGACTTTACTTTATTTTCTCAAGGGGAGATGCATGTAAGGAGCCTCTTAGGGATCTTAGGAACTCAATTAAACTCTTATTTAAGCTTAGGAATCATTATACAAAATCAGATTTTATAAGGTGCAATTAAAACCCTAGAAATTACATTTTAAAATCTAATGGCTTTTTGTTAATTCCCTTTGCATATTCTTAATCTCCATATCCTTTTTCCTTAGATTCACCCTTGGTTCTGCCTAAAAATCAAACCTTCCTAGGGTTTCTTAGGTGAGGCAAAATGGAGGAAGGAGGGGAACCAAAAGTAGCAACCATGGGAGGAGAAATTACTCTATTTTCTTGCTTTTTCTCACTTGAATCTTGCTTTCTCCAAACTCCTCTCTTCAAATCCGAAATTTCTCCTAAGTTTCTCTCTTAAAACAGATTTGTAAACTTCATTTTAATCAAAGGAAACAAAGGAGAATAGAGGAGAGGAGGTTTGGATAGAAGAATGTATGAAAAACTACCAAGAAACTATACTTTTTTACCTTGATTTCTCTTCTCCTTCCTCTTCCCTTGGTGTGCCTAAACCCTAGCCTTCTTCTTTGAACTTGGGCAGAAACTGTGACGACCCTAACTTCTAATTATCATAATTAGGGTTAAGTACATGATTAATAATCATAAATCAAGGTTTGAAGTCATTAAGATTAATTACATCAGGAAAAAGTGAGAAAATTTGAAACCTTAATATTGTTAGGGTCATTAGCTAGACAACCACAATTATTCGAATGTGTAAGTGAATTTAATTATTAATGAGGAGCCTTTGATTCTCCCATCCATCAATTCCAACTCATAAAATCCTCCTACAAATGTTTCTAGATCATTCCTTAGCATTACCTTAAGAGAAACTAAGGTTTCTAGGTGAATATGAGAAATAGAGCACTTTCGCCGCAGCTAAATTCCCTTGTGCCGTGGCTAATTACTCTCAGTTCAACTCCTTACGGCTTCACAAATTTTTCACATTTCACCGCGGCCAAATACCCCTTTAGTTGCGGCCAAATACCCTCTAGAATACCTCCAAATCTGCCTCTTAGATTTAGCTGCGGCTAACATCACTATTCGTCACGGCCAATTGCTCTCTGTTTTCTTCCCTGGCAGGTTCACCACATTTGGCCGAGGCCAATTAAATGTTGGCCGCGACCAATTCCCTTCTGTTCCTACAACTCCGAAAATTTCATCTCATGCTCTCCAATTCCCCCTCTAGCAACACTATAGGCTACTTTAACTTAGTTTGTAAAGATTTAGTGTCTTTCTTTTACCTAATTTATCTAACATATCTATCATTACCCATTCAAAATTCAAATGTGGATCCTTAGCTCTCTAGCTACCATAAACTAGTGAGTTCATAGATTAATGACAGCAAATGTATTATGGTCACAAGGTGCATGGGGTCAATGCTTAATGTTCATATAAAATCAAATCACTTATCCATTATTAGCCAATTATAATTATAATGTTCAATTCCATAATAATCAAATTACATATACAATCCCTATACTTGGCAACTCATGATGCAATGCAGCAATGATACAAAACTAATAATTTAGTTACAATACATTTTGTCAAAGCTCCCAAATCTATGTGCTACCAAACCATTTAATGATCTTCCATTAATTTTCTCCTTGCCACTAAGAGGTCCGGTCCCTAAAAATATTAGCCCACAATGGGGTGAGATATACAATCTTAGTAACAAAAGGGCAGATTCCATATATATGTACAAGTCAATCAATTCAATGCAATTTCATGTCATTGATACCAGAAACATCAATTCAATTCGCAAATGAACTAGTTGAACTACCAATGACTACTGTCCCATACCAGCAATCATACACAACATGTTAATGGCCAATAACACTGGGATAGATCCGTCCACGGCACCTACTCCATAATGAGCACAACTAGGGCTCAGTGCATCTGGGGTCTAATTACAACCCGGTGCCCGATCAAAGCACATGCACGGGTGGCAGCCGCACCACAGCTCCACCATGGACTCACAAGGTCTAATCACAATAATAATTCAAGTAGTCAACTAATCATTTAGCATTTCAAAATCATATATGTGCAAACATTATCATATTAACATGAACATATACATGGAATTAGAAAATTAACCCCAGTTACCTCAATGAAGCCAATTACTCTTCCCCTAGCTACCATAATAATCCAAATGCACACCAAGCCTATAACAAGCATAATTATCATTATTTCTAATCACAATCAAATATCCAAAGAGTTGAACTACTAATGACAGACTAGAGATTACTCACCTAATTACCAAGGGATTTAATTTCGGATTCTAACTTTCCCACACCAGAAATTGCCATAGTTCACTCCAATTTCTGGGTAATTTCACATGAAACTAAAGCCTATATCATAAGTCAACTATAGGGGCCTCAAACTAACAGAAAATGCATCAAAATGGGAAGGAGATACTCATTTAACAACAGTCATAGCCTCACCTCCGAAAATCCACCATGGACTCACCAAAATTCGCATTTCAATCATTAAGCCCAGAAAATTGGGTTTTCCATCATTGTTTCCTTATAATTTCACACAATAACAGAACCCATTATGATAATACATCCTTAGGGGCATTTTCTAGCAAAGTGATACACAAAATGGAAGGGAAAAGCTTACCTAATCCTCCCTCTAACCTCCAAGTCCGAAAATCTTACAAGGAATCACCCAACACCAAATTTCATATTTGAGAAGAAGATGAAAATACTCAAACCCAAAAATTAATCAGACCAAAATGAAGAGAAGGATGAGAGGGTCAAGTAATATATTACTCATCTTGGCTAAATCATCCTCTAGAAGTGAGAAATGGTGGAGAAATGCAGAAAACCCTAGCCTTCTCTCTTCCTATGCGAAAATGGAGTTCTCCTTTGCATAAGATTGAGTTGGTCTGTAGAATAGAGGGTAAGGGGCTAAGTAAGTTAGGGTTTTAGATGGGTTTGGGTCAATGTGTGCTTATTGGGCCTTTGTTTAGTGAAGTGGGCTGCAGAACATTTTAAGTTTAAGTGAAGCATGCTGACCCAATAGCCCAACTCTTTATGGGTTCAGATTTTGTATACTTGTTGGGCCTTATTTCATGAGTTGGGTTACAGAAATTTGATTGGGCTAGGCCAAGTTCCAAGAGTCAACCTAACTTGGGTCTGCATAATGTGTGTTGGGCTAACTATAAGGGCTCATGTAAATTGGGTCTTGGGCCTCTCTTTTTACTAAATCAAATTGGGCTATTAATAGGTGATCTCTCTTAGCCCAAATCTCATGATAAGGAGTTGGGCTTAATCTAAAATCATTGGGCCCCTATAAATCCTTACCCATGGCTTATTCAAATTAATTTTGGGCCCACATTAGGTTTTAATCTAATCAAAATCTTACACCCATATTAATAATTTATTTCTCTAAAATCTCCATTCACTTAACTTGCCCAATCATCCTATATTAATTATTCCTAATTAATCTGATTCCATGATTAATACCTTAATTAATTTTTAGGGTGTTACAGAAACAATTATGTCTAAATGAGTGAGGAAGGGTGGCGCCACCTATTTATAGGTGGAGGAAAATGACTTTTTCCAAAATTCTCATTTTGTCCTTCATTCTTGGCATTTTTGTTTTAGCTCCTTTTTAGAACCGTCTTTTCCATTATAAAATTTAGGTTTTCAATTTAGTAAAATGCTTTTAGAATCACTCAAATCGGAGTTAAAACCTTTCCAAACAGATCCGTCAAAGTTCAGATACACTAACATTAGAAAACGTCCTCAGGAGGGGATTTAACTATCTCGAGGCTTCTCATGGTTTTCAGGGTCTCTGAGAACCCCGGAGAACTCAAAACTTTCATTTAAAAAGCCCTCCTACGTGAATTCCGAAAATTGCTCGAAACTATAAAAATACCATTATGTTTTGTAAAATTTCTGTCAAAATTTGTTTCTTTATTCTAGCTCCATTTTTCCTTCTACCTAAGCCTGGGATTCTCATTTTTAGGAGTTTAGAATGCTTCCCAAATGTTTTAAGACCTTAACTATCTCATTTCAGTGGACTTCCTTTTGTATCTAGTAAATTTCATTTGTTTACGGAGAAACCGTACATTATATTTCTCACGTTTTCTCTAGTTTTCAAAGAACTGAATGTTACACTTCATGGCATCAAAGATATTAAAGTTATCACATTGCCAAAAAACTCCATAGAAAGAGTACCCTCATGAACATTTATGATTGTCTTAGCAGTTTTTAAGAAAAGTCTACCTAGAATGTGTGGTGTGTGACCGTGAGACTTATATCTATCATCCTTCATGTTAAGGACATAAAAATCAACTAGAAATATTAAGTCCTTTACCTTTACCATGACATCCTATAGCACTTTTGAAAGATAAGCTATGCTTCCATTTGCAAGCTACATAACCATTCTAGTTGGCTTCAATTCTCCCACTTGTAAAGATGAATACATTGACTTAGGCATCACGTTGATAGTAGCACCAAAGTCAATTAAAGCATTAGAAAATTCAAAATTGCCAACAATACAAGGTATTGTAAAAATGGTTGGATCTTGACACGTAGTGGACATTGTAGGCTATATAAGTGCTAAAATGTTCTTGCCAAAATTGATTTTCTTGTTTCCCCTTGTCGCCTCTTATTGGTACACATTTCTTTGAGGAATTTGGCGTATTTAGGGATGGTCTTAATGGCTTCTAGCAAAGGGATGTTAACCTCAACTTTCTTAAAGGTCTCAAGAATCTCCTTCTCAAGTTTTGCTTCAACTTGCCTCTCCCCTTAGATAAGTCTAAGCGGGAAAGGCAAAATCTTCTTTGGCTCCTTTTTCTCCTTAAGCGTATCTGGTGCAATGTGTGTTTTTGTTGACATTGAATTATCAATGGTAGTAATATCCAAGGTGTAACACCATAATTTTTAACGCATCTCATGCCTTTAGATAACTTAATATCAAGAATCATGTAAGCTTCCAATAAAAAAGGGCAATAAAATAATGAATATTTTCACGTTGCGTCATGTATAAAAATTACATTTGGTGTCACGTGGACCGTGTGAGCTCATACAATATATTCTCACATTTAATTACATAAATACAACTCAATTGGATCATAAAATGTGGCCCACAACTCATGGAACTTAAAGGAAAACTTAAAATAGACATATTAAATTCTGGCCAGAATTTGCCCCTTTTCTAACCAAAATTTGGAAATTCATAACTAATTTTAGAAAAATCAAAATCATATATTCTTGGACATTCTGGAAAGCTATGGATGTCTACTTTACATAAAAAATATGTTTAGACTATAACATCCATCACAGAAGATGTTTGATATCCAAAAAAGTCCAGAGGTCAAACTACCATAATGCTATCATAGATTTCTGCAGCAAATTTTGAAAATGTCCAATTAATTTCAAAAAACTCCAATCCATACAAATGATACCAATATGGAAAACTGTGGATGTTAGATAGTGGGAAAAAAATATTTCTAGACCAGTTCAGGTAGCCTAGACCTCAAAATTTAATAGAACAGTAACTCAAATTGGGTAAAACTCCTAATACTGGATAGAATGTTTAAAAATTCATATCTCCCCTTCTAGACCTCCAAATGAGGTACATTTAGTTAGCACGAGTCACTGTGAATGTCTAGTTTCTTTGTATAAAATTTTGTGGCAATTGAAAATCATTTGAGCCATCTGTGACATATTTCATTTTTGGACCAAATAAATAGTGTAGCAGATCAAAATGAAAAAAAAATTGTCAACTTTAAAAATTCATCAAATATTTTATAGACCTCCAAAAATTATGTTCTTTAGCTTTCCAAAAAGCTCTCACCAAGCTCTAATTGAATGCCAAATCACATATCAAGAAGAGTTCATTTGGCTAAAAAGTGACATAGGGTTCCATTATGGTTATATTTGGCTCCATATGGGGTACCAAAGTGACCAAATAGTTTTCTTTTGGTCTTGGTACCTTTTGGGCAAGTCTAAAAGCATATTTAGGACTTGTGTGAGCTGCCCAAATGGTTCCAAATTCCATGCCTCTCATTTTGGCCATGACCCATGCAATTATACACACACACACACACACCAAGCTTTCAAGAAATATTTCCTTACATTACATACCCAATTTACATTCTAGGGTTCACATATCATATCCATTCATTTATACATCACATATGATCATAATTATACATGTCCAAGAGGTCTTAGACCATATTCATCATTGGATTACAATATTTGACACAAATATGGCCTTAAAGTGACAAAACTCAAATACTTTGTTGTCAAACTCTTTTCTTTGTGAACACCATATTTTGTCCAGGCAAATTCAAAAATAATAAAAAAATTAAATTAGCAAAAAATACAAAAAAAAATACAAAAAGGAAAGAATCATTCAAAGGAAGTTTGAGACAAATTGAGAAGGTTTAAATATGTTTTAAAATAATACGATTGAAAACTTTGAGAAAATTACAAGAAAATAAAAAAAAGGAGAGAAAATATGAAAAGATAGCTACAAAAATGAAAAGAGAGCCAAAATAATAATAATAATAATATTTACAATAGAAAAAGAAAGGAAAAATGAATTAAAAAAGTAAAAACCCACAAAGAAAGAGAGAAAAAAGATTAAAAGCAAGTTAATTCAAAAAAAATCATCAAAAATAATAATAATTAAAAATAAATAAAAATTCAAAAAAATCATTAAAAGGATGCTACAAAAAAAAGAGAAAATAAAAAAATATATATATAAAAAAGGAGGAAGCCCAAAGAAAAAGGGTTAAAATTCTGGAACGTAATTTAGGAGAGCCTATAAAAAAAACAAAAAAGAAAAAGTCCAACCCAAAGCCAACTTAGAATTGGACCAAAAATGAAAAAGAAGAAGCCCAAAGAATGGAGCCATGAAAGGGAAAAATGGAACAAAAAATAATGGAAGCCCATTTTGGTTCAGTCCATAAATCTCAAACCCTTTTTGCCTCTCTAACCCTAAATCCTTTTCCCCCCATTTCTCGAATTGGGCCATCGGGCCAGTGGATAACAAATGAAGCCCTACTTGTTTCTCTTCTCCCTTGCACAGTTCGGCAGGAGGCACTCAAGCACGAACCGGGGGACCACTGACCCAGGGAGAGAGGTAGAAAAGAAAAGGACAACACACACAGACGAAAAGGTGGGGGGGATACAGAAAGGCACAGAGGGCAGGAGAAGATGGAGCAAGGGTCTGATAGATAAAGAAAGGGGTAGGGGCGCAGAAGCAGGAAAGGAAAAAAGGAACGCTCGTTCGCGCACAAAAGGGAAAGGACGAGGAGAGAGAGAGGAAGAGGCAGCGTATATAGAGGAAGGACTCTAAGCACAGAGAAAAGGAGGAGAGTGAAAGAGAGGTGAGGAATTTCTGATTCAGAGCAAGAGAGCGCAGAAGAGGCAGAGAAGGCGAGACCAGAGGGAGTTTTCCCGAGCCGGAAAAAGAGAGAAGCAGAGACTGGTAGGGGGTTTTTGAGGAGGATTTCTGGATCAGAAAAAGGAGAAAGGGGGATCTTCTTTTTTGGATTGAAAAAAAAATGAATAGAGTCTCTGGTGTCTGGGTCGGGTGAGTGAGAGTTGTCTTGAGGGGTTCAGGAGAGTGTGAGAATGAAAGAGAGAGACAGAGAATAAAAGAGACAAACAGAGAAGGAAAAATGGTGCGAATAAGAGACCAAAAAATCTCGAAACAGAAATACAGAAGAGACGGAGGGTGAGCTCGAGGGAGGATTCATCATTCCTAGATTCCTTAGAGGTATGTTTTCGTGATTGTCTTCCTTTGAATTTTGTTTCTCCTGAGCGTGTTAATGCTGTATAAAAGATTTTTAAAAGTATATTATGAGATTATTCTTATAATACGGTCTGATTTTGTGGAAGAATGGGTTTTGATTTTCAAAAAAAAAATCTTCGTTGCCTCTATATGTTCTAATTTGGCATTGTGTTCGATTGTGTGATTATGGACTATTTGTTGCATGGTCTGGGATGTTACTTAAATCTGGGATGGTGAGACAACTAGGTAAGGATGGTCCCCAACATGGCACGAGAGTTTCATTTAGTCTCAAGGAAAATTTGGTGTAGAGTTTTACCCATTTAATTGTTTATACAATTGTTGCATTAAGACTTTGTTTTACAGTTTGATGGGATCTATTATCATGTCTGAACTGTGATGAGAAATTTTCATGAATAGGCTTGGCTCTACTTATTTGTTCATGTCGATATGAGTCATTTGATAGCTTTTTCGAGCTTGTTAAACTCCTTTATTGCTCTATGACACAGTCCCTCCATCAGCAAGTATGGCTTGGTTTCTGTGATCATATGCTTATACTCTTATTTTGTTGAGCACGTTTCTTTCCCCATCACAAATTTATTCAGTCTTTGGCTTTTACTCTACCTTTTGGGCTCTTGAACTTTGGATTGACTTTTGATCCCAAAATCATTTTACTGCATTTGTACATAGGCTAGGTAAATTGGTGGAGAACACCGAAAGGGATCTGCAAATAGAGGAAATCCGATAGCTTTGATGCTTCTCCATGTCTTGGCATTAGGAATCTTAAACTTGGATTTGAGAGTTCAATAATAAGATTATCTGGCCACAGGTGTTTCTTGCATTGAGAAAACGCTTGTTTAAGAGGATTTATTTGAGTCTAATGATAATGGATGCTTTGTATTGCTTTTTCTTTCTTTAACTGAATGCATAAATCTAGGATCTAGGTGCGGTAATTCAAACTTTATGTTGCTTTGATGTTGTAAAAACTTTTAATCTTATAAGCTGAATAAACTCTATTTGATGCCATTTTAGTTTGAACTTTGATTAGTTCTTAATGAAACTTGGGCCTTAAAAAATTATACTTTTCTTTCTTTTCTTTTTCATTCGGATGTGGGGAATAATAAAATTGGTGGAGAGGATACAAGAAGGTGTTCTGAATACCAGAGATCAAAGGAAAGGCTGAGGAGAGACTTCATGAGTTATCAGGTCATTAAGAAGAACAATGACAAGCTGAGAAATGGAAAGGCAACATCCTGGAGAAAGGCAAAAACGCAAGCAAGTGATGTCTTTCATATTTCTATTCTATTTGTAAATATTGTTCGAAATAAGACGTTGTTTGGTTACTTGTACACAGAACACATACTATCACAAATTGTCTTGTACTTGTACATGTTTTTGTTTTTATTTTTATCTTACTTTACTTTATTTTTTTAGAATAGCTGTGTTGGATTTTTTATCCCCTCAGGCACATAGAAATACACCTATAGGTCATGTGTGGCAACAAAGCTTCCTTGGTACCTATTAAAGTCTCAAATTTATGTTTTAATAAATTTTCTGTTTTAATTCTCAAAGTCAAATTGGTTCTCTTTAAAGAAAGATTTAAAAAAAAGAAAGAAAAAAAAGGGATAAAAATAATAATAAATAAATAAACTTGTCAAATCCAAAAACTAATTTTGCACAACTAAATTTTTATAACTTCTCATTTCAAAAATGAAAATGATAAGCGAAAATTAATTAAATTCCTTTTGTAAACTTTAGAGCTTTTCTCCAACTTTCATTCGAGAAAATTAGAAATTAATATATGCTTTACAAAATTTAAAAAAAAAAAAGGTGTTTCAAAACAAAAAAAAATCAAAAGTCAGAAAAAAAATAAAAAATGAAGGGAAAACAATAATAATAATAACAAAACAAAGTATCAAAATATATATATATATATATCAACAAAATAAAAAAGATCAATAACATGAAATCAAAAATTAAAACCCAAAAAAAATAACAACAAAAAACCACCAAAGAAAAAAGAGAAAAGTGAAACAAAAATTAAAAAATCAGGACAAAAGAAATAAAAAAATCAAGAACAAAAGTCATATATGATAAAAGAATTTTATTGAAAAAAAAGTAAGACAAAAGAAGAAAAGATCAACTATGAAAAAAAAAAACAAAAGTCAAAACCAAAAGGAATATATAAATAAATAAATAATAAGATAGAATCAAATAAAAATAAAAGAAAATAAAAAAATCCTTTTTTAATGTCGTAAACAAATGAAAAAAAAAAACAAAAAGAAATAAAAATAGAAAACAAAAAAACAACAACAAAAACAAAAAACAAAAAGAAAGGAAAAAAACAAGAATAAAACAAAAACAAAAAAAAAATGAAATGAAAATGAATGAAAAGCAAACAAAATTGATAAGGAAAAGAGAGAAAAAATTGAAAATGCAAGAAAAGTAAAATTAAATTTTCCTTTAACAAATTAAAACACATCAACCAATTTCAAAATTATTTTATTTTTTAAAGAAAAAAGTAATTTTTATTTTCTTTGTCTTTTCAAAAAATAAAAAAAAACAAAGAATAAAAACCAAAAGTAAGAACTAAAAAAGAAAAAAAAAACAAAATAAAATCAATCAAAAATTAAAAATCAAACAAAAGCCAAACAAAAACAACAAAAAACAAAAACAAAAACAAAATGAATCAAAAATTAAAAATCAAACAAAAGCCAAACAAAAACAACAAAAAACAAAAACAAAACAAAACATCAACCAAATACAATCTCCAGTCGAACTACGTAGACTTTGATCCCTTCTAAAGGGTACGTAGGCCCTAGGCTTTCATCCTAGGTCAAGTCCGCCCTTGTAAATAAATATTTTTCTTTTAATTTCATTTCTTTCCTTCTTATTTTAATTCTTGAATTTCTTTCTGTTTTATTTTACTATTGATTTCCTTTCTTTTTTTTACTTTTAACTTTATTTCCTTTACTTCTTTTATTTCTTATTTTACATGTGATTTGTTAGGGAGAATTAATATAGATTTAAGGCCATTTTATTTTTGCACAACTAACTTAGGGTAACCGTTCTTAGTAACGAGTGTAGTGGGGTGCCTAACACCTTCCCCACTCACAATCGACTTCTGGATCCATTTTCTAGTTTGCAGACTATTTTTCAAACTAAAAAGGTTTTTTCAAAGTTCTACCTTTAAAAAATTAAAATTTTGGTGGCGACTCCTGAACCTATTATTATTATTTCATTTTAATTTTGGGAATTTAGTTTTCAATTTCATTGAGAAAATCGAATTTTTCAGTTTTATTTGATAAAGGCGCCACGCGGTCGCATTTTCGGGTGTGACATCCTTCAAGGTGGTTGACTTCTATTACCTTGTCCATTTGGTCCACCTAGCATGTGAGATCATTGGAAAGTGTAATACCATATATATCTAACCCCATTCTTGGCATTCATAAGCTCCATATCATCATGTTCATAAGAGCACATGGAAAACAAACCAACAATAATGGATTTAATCGCGTTACATCATGCTTAAAAATTCACAATTGGTGTCATGTGGACCGTGTGGGTTCATACCATGCATCCTTATATTTAAATACATCATTACTACTCATTTGCATCACAAAATCTTGCTCATGAGCCAAGGAAACCGAAATGGAGCATAAATTGGACTTATTGAATTTCAGCCAGATTTGCCCCCATTCTGTCCAAAACTTTGGAAAATCATAACTAAATCTAAAAAAATCAAAATCATGTAATCTTAGCATTCTAGAAAGCTTGGTATATCTAATTAATTTTAAAAATATGTACAAGTTATAACATCCCACACACACAGCGTTTGATATGCGAAATAGTCTGAAAGTCGGATTTGGTCCTGATGCTATCACAGTTTACTGATATGAATTTCAAAAATGTCCATTTAATTCCAAAAAAATTCAATCCATGAAATTGATACCAATTTGGAAATCTATGAATGTTAAAGTAATGGTAAAAATAGACTCAGATCAGAGAAAGCACGTTTAGCTACTAAAATTCAATGGAACAGTGACTCAGGTCGTGCTACGCTACTATTGCTATTCTAGAAATTCAAAAACTCATATCTCTTAGCTTAGACCTCCAAATGAGGTGCTTCTAGTTGCTACAAGTCACTATGAATGCCTAGTTTCTTCTTATAAATTTAGTAGCTATTGGACCACGTTTACCCCTCGGATGACACAAATTCACAACTGACCAAATGAACAGTATTGGTGCAAATCCAAAATTCTGATACTAACTTTGAAAAATCATAGAAAATTCCATAGACCTCCAAATGACCTAATCTTTGTCTTCCCAAAAAGATCTAGGCAAGATCTACTTGCATACAAAATTTCAAGTCAAGAAGAGGTCATTTGGTTAGACTTTGCTATAGCTCATGAATATGGTAATTTTGATCCCAACAAGAGGCAAATTTGGTTCAAATGAGTCATCCATTGTTCCACACACATTTAAGCAACTTAGAAAGCATAAATACAGCATAAATAAGTCCCTCATAAGGTCTGAACCCTCATACAACTCAAATTCATCATGCCACTTCCATAAACATACATACACAAGTGGGCTCCCAAGTGATCAAAATACACAATTCTATTTATTAAACTCTATTCTTGATACATACACTAACTTTACATAGTTTTACACTTATTCAAAGTTTCATGGCTCAAAAATAACATTTACATATCTACTTTGACATTCTAGACATCATAGTACATCAAAAATGGGAAGATTTGCTAAGAGATGGAGATTTAAGCTCCTTGGCTTCCATCCTTTGAATCTTGGACTCCACCTAGATCATATGAGATGAGAGAAAGGAGGGGTGAGATTCATTGAATCTCAATAGCTCATACACCTATTCAAGCACATTTTCAAGGTATAAAACATGTCAAAGGTATAATTATGCAATCAATCAATCTATGAAGCATTCATCTTTCACATTTTTGTGTCACAAACTCATGTCAAGCACAAGAATGAGCTCTAAGGACTTTTGGTTTGGCCTCACCCTATTTCTAGGACTTTTGGATTGCCTCACTCTTGATTCTTAGGGCTTTTGACTTAGCCTCACTAATCTAAGGGACTTTTGGCCTTGTCTCACCTATGCCATGAGACTTTTGGCATCTCCTCACCTACATTAAGGGACTTTTGGTACTACCTCACCCTTATGGGCCATTTCCACCATTCAAAGACATTCAAGAAAGTATATTGGTACCAAAATAGCAACATGGCATCAAGTGGCATGTCTCAAACATATAAACATACACACAAGCACACAATGACACTATATGCAACAAGAAAATGTAACAAGAAAAGGTAGAGAGCTACCTTGGTGCAAATTCAAGCTTTACTTTGCTTGTTTCTTCTCCTTTTCGGTTCCATAAACACAAGGAGGTGGGGTTGGATTTCCTTGGCCTATTCATAATAAACAACACTTAATTATACTCTTGGAACAAGTTATGACATCCAACTCACTCTTAAGACTACAATTTGTTCTATTTGTCACAATATGGTTCCATTAAGGACCTAATGAAGCAACTACCATAATTAACATTCTTAGTTCCATTCTCTTGCCGTATTTAGACCTCTTGATCTCATTTAAGGTCCTTGAAACCATCACATACTCATTTTCACAAACCTAGGTCCATGTTGCTTCATAAAGTTATATTATGGAAGCCATTGCCTCATCTCCCAACCTAAGGCTTCTAAATTTTTCCCAAGAGTTTCTCCTATCTTCTTTTATCATATAAAGTCCCAAATCAAGTTTGGAACCATCTAAAACATTACCTAGCTATCTCTAAGGGTCTTGACTAGTTATGCTTCCATTAAAGACCCATGGAGTTTGAGATTTTTCCTTAAGGGATGGGGCACTTGGGAGGCTCCTTACTCACATATGATGGGGAAGTCTTGAATCAACCCAGATTTTAAACTATGTTCAAGCACCCTACACTTTTTTAACTTGAGTTTTACTAGTTTTTCATGCATTTCTTTGGTATAATCCATCTTCCTATGGCTTAGTTTAATGGATTCTTTTGGATTATAAAATAGAAACTCTTCCCTCTTTATGGTTCTGTTTGAGACATCCCACCATGGAAAAGGAGAAGGAGAAAAAGAAGCAACAAAGGGAGAGAAACTACCTTACAATCAAGCTTTCTTCAAAAGCCCTTCCTCTTCCCTCTTTCTCCTCCTTAAATTTCGAATTTCTCTCCTCTTTTCTGGACCCAAATCAACACAAAAAATTGCATTAAAACCATGGAAAGATGAAGCAAAAAGGGGAGGATGAAGTTTCAAGAGGAAGGAGCATGAAAACCCTACACTTTCTCACCCTTTCTTTGGCTTTTCTTCCTCTAAAATTTCCTCTCTTTTGTGTGCCTAAGGAGTTGAGAATTTTCTTTGAAAATGAGCAGAAGAAAGTCGGTTTAAAGAGGGAGGGCTTGTTTTCATTTTTGCCCTTCCACAATGACATTTCCGATTTGGCTTTGTTTTAGCTCCTTTTTGAGAACCTTCTTTTCCATCATACAATTTAGATTCCCAATTTAGTAAAATGCCTTTAGAATCACTCAAATCAGAGCTAAAACTTTCCCGAACGAATCAGTCAAAGTTTAGGTCAACCAACGTCGGAAAGAGTACACCAAGGGGCTTTACGGGTCCCAGGGCTTCCCATGATTTTTGGGGCCTCTAGAACCCTGGGAAACTCAAAATTTCTATTTAAAAAGCCTTCTTATGTGTTTTTCCAAAATTACACTTATTTACGAAAATGCCACTAACCTTTCGGCAAATTTTTTAAATTACTCCGGTCTCAATTTCTGTGCAACTCAAGGCTCAAATCCTCATTTTCTATTATTTAAAATTTTATCCAAATTTTATTTGGCCTTAAATCACTCATCTCAGGGGACTTGCTTTTCAAATTGGTCCATTTTGGTGTTTTTACAACGTATCGGGCATTACAGAGAGGAGGGAATTAGATTCAAAGAATCCTAATAGCTCATCTCCCATTCAATCATACATAATATATGCAAAGCAAGTCTTGAAAATGCATTCATGGATAAAATGGAAGTCATGAACATTTAAGAAGCAAGCTTGGCATGTGAATAAGTCATACAAGACATCCAAGAGCTTACTAAGTAGATGGACTGGCCTCACCCTTTTTTACATGGATTTTAGACTTGCCTCATCCATTCTTTAAGAGCTTTGGACTCAACCATACTCTTAGGAGTCCACTTTGCTTTTGGGAGACTCTTTACTTTGTTTCAACCAATCCCAAGGGTTTTTAGTTCATCCTCACCATGGTTAAGAGTTCTTGGCCTCTCCACACTTAAGCAAACTCAACAAACATCATAACA
This sequence comes from Erythrophleum ivorense, assembly GCA_026724425.1. Lineage (NCBI taxonomy): Eukaryota > Viridiplantae > Streptophyta > Magnoliopsida > Fabales > Fabaceae > Erythrophleum > Erythrophleum ivorense. Next base: position 152,668 of record JAIUCV010000824.1, on the reverse strand, counting down.
TCATTTTGAAACATAATATGTCATCATGAAATCATGGCATATAAAATCATGCTAGCATACTTTTCATAGCTTGAAAATACACACACACATATTTTAAGACAAGCTAAACACACATCCATGCATGAGAGAAGGTGGAAAGAGCTACCTTGCACACAATCACACACTTTTTTTCTTGAAACTCCCTCCCTTACTTCGGCCACACACCTACAAACTTGTAAAGATAGTTTCTCTTGGCCTAGATACAATTTATGGAAGCTAATTAGGTTCATGAAACAAATTCAAAGGCCACACAATTTGTTTAAACACTAGGTTGTTCTATAAACCCCATTATGGTCCATAAATGCACTTAATAAAGCAACACTCCTCGAATAAATTCTAAATTCTATTCCTTCCTTTCAAATATGATTCTTGACTCTTTTTAAACCTCTTAAAGTCATCACACAATCAAAACAAAGAGTATAATTACATGTTGCTTCTTTAGGTCATAATATGGAACCTAAAGTACTAACTCACTTTCTATGAGTTCTAAATTTTTTTTAAGACCTCTCTACATATTCATTCATCATATATGACACAAAAATGAGTTTGAAAAAATTTAAAACTCTCCCTAGCTACTCCATCCATGCTTGATCGAGACATAGCCCCTTTTTGGCCTCCTTGAAATTTTCTTTGTTTTCTTGAAGGAGGAAGCATGTGGGGAGCATCTTAGGGATCTTAGAAGCTCATCTAAACTCTTAATTAGGCTTAGGAATCATCACATAAAATCAGATTTTGGAAAGAACACTTGAAACCCTAGAAATTGTATCTTGAAATCTAATAGTTTTTTGTTAATTTTCTTTGCATATTCTTAACCTCCACACCCTTTTTCCCTGGATTCATCCTTGGTTTGGTCTAAAAATCAGTTCCTCCTATGATTCCTAGGGTTAAGCGAAATGGAGAAGGAGGGAGGATGAAGATATCAACCATAGGAAGAGAAATTACCTAGTTTCCTTGCTTTTTCTTGCTTGAATCTTGCTTTCTCCAAGCTCCTCTCTCCAAATCCGAAAATTCCCTTCAATTTCTCCCTTGAATCATATTTATAAACTCCATTTTAATCAAAGGAAACAAAGGAGAAGGAAGGAGAGGAGGTCTAGATGAAGAAAAGCCTGAAAAACTACCATGGAAACATACCTTTAAGCTTGGATTTTCTTCTCTTCTTCCTCCCTTGGTGTGCCTCTCTCCTAGGGTTTTTCTTCTGATTTTGGGTAGAATAATCTGAAGCTAAATGCAGGGGAAAGTAAGGCACCACATATATATAGGGGTAAGAAAGTAGTTTTTTCAAAAATTCTCATTTTGCCCTTCGTTCTTTGTATTTTTGTTTTTCTTTTGTTTTAGCTCCTTTTTTAGAACTATCTTTTCCATGATGAAGTTTAGGTTCCCAATTTAATAAAATACCTTTGGAATCACTCAAATCAGAGCTAAAACCTTCCCGAACGAATCCATTAAAGTTCTAGTGCATCGACATTAGAAAACGTCCACCAGAGAGGATTTAACTGTCCCGGGGCTTTCCATGGTTTTCAGGGCCTCTGAGAACCTTAGAGAACTCAAAAATTTCATTTAAAAAGCCCTCCTATGTGAATTCTAAAATTTACTCAAATTTACGAAAATGTCATTACATTTCGTAGGTTTTCCGTCAAATTTTGTTTCTTCATTCTAGCTCCGTTTTTCCTTCCATCTGAGGCTAGAATTCTTATTTTTAGGACTCTAGAATATTACTTAAATTTTTTAAGACCTTAAATAATTCATTTTAAGGGACTTGCTTTGAAAACACGTCTATTTCTATCGCTCAACAACAACTGGACATTATAATTCTCCCCCCTTTAAAAAATTTTATCCTCAAAATTTAGATAACATGCCTCATGGGAAGAGTTATTGATATTTCTTCCTCATATTATCCTCTAGTTCCTAGGTAGCTTCCTCGGGAGATAACCCCTTCCAAACCACTTTCATCAGTGGTATTGTCTTATTCCGTAATTGCTTGAGTCTAACGTCCATGATCCGCTCTGGTGATACTATGTATGATAGATCTTCTTGTAACTGCACATTCTTGTATTCTATGACATGTGAGGGGTCGAGCTGGTACTTTTTAAGCTGGGAAACATGGAATACATTATGCACTTGGCTTAGGTTTGAGGGAAGGACTAGTCTGTATGCCACAGGTCCTACTTTATCAAGAATCTGGAAAGGACTTATGTACTTTAGACTGAGCTTTTTACTTTTTGTGGACCGACCTATTCCTATGACTGGAGACACTCTAATGAAGACATAGTCTCCAATCTCAAACTCTAATGGACGTCTACATTTATCTGTATAACTTTTCTATTTACTCTGGGTCGTTAAAAGCTTCTTTCTAATGGTTTCTATTTGTCTAGAGGTCTGGTCCACTAATTCTGGGCTTATAAGGCTCCGTTCTCCTAGCTCAACCTAACACATTAGGTACCTACACTTCCTCCCATACAACGCCTCATATAGTGCCATTTGTATACTTGCATGGTAACTGTTATTGTAAGCAAACTCCACTAGAGGCAAGTATGTATCCCAGTTCCCTTTCATCTCTAAGACACATGCCCTCAACATGCCCTCTAAGGTTTGGATGGTTCTCTCTGTCTGTCTATCCGTCTAAGGGTGATAGGCTGTACTAAATCTAAGTCTAGTACCTAGAGCATCCTGTAATGATCTCTAGAAATTCGATGTGAATCTGGGATCTTTATCTGAAACTATGCTCCTAGGTACCCCATGCAGTCTAACTATCTCCCTAATGTACAGCTAGGCTAACTTATTTAGGGTATAAGTGGCTTTCATAGGTAAGAAGTGTGCTGACTTTGTTAACCTATCCACTATTACCCATATTGCATTATACCCCAATGATGTTTTGGGTAAACTCATGACAAAATCCATAGCTATGCTATCCCATTTCCATTTCAGGATATCTAGGGGCTGAAGTTACCTAACTGGTTTCTGGTATTCTATTTTCACTCTCTGACATATTAGACATTGAGAGATGTATTCTGCTATGTCTGTTTTCATTCCAGGCCACCAAAACATTTTCTTTAAGTCTTGGTACATTTTATTGTTGCCCGGATGAATGGTGTATTTACTTTTATGTGTCTCATCTAATATTTTCTCTCTAATTTTCGTATTTCTAGGCACATACAGCCTATCTCTGTATCTCACTATGTTATCCTCAGACAGATTAAACTCCTAAATGCTACCCTGGGCTATCTGGGTTCTAATTTTATTCACATGATCATCTGTCTACTGGGCCTCTCTTATCTGATCTCTCAAGTCATTTTCTATTTGGGTTTCACTCATTAATAGCCTACCTGAATACACCTTGCAGGAGAGACTCATATCTCTGAATCTCTCAATTAATTCATGTTCTTGGATCATCATATAGGTCATGTGTATAGATTTTCTACTCAGGGCATTAGCTATCACATTAGCCTTACCGGGATGGTATTTCAGTGTGAAATCATAATCTTTCAAAAATTCTAATTATCACACCCGAAAATGTGACTGTGGTGCCAAACCGAAAAAAAAAAAATTTGATTTTCAAAGAAAACAAAAACCAAAATCAAAATAGAAAAAAGAAGTTGGGTTCAAAAGTCACCACCAAAATTTTAATTTTTTGAAAAGGCAAAAATTTGGAAAAACCTTTTATTTGAAAAACAAAAATGATTTATGAACCAGATAATGGATTCAAGAGTCAATTGTGAGTGAGAAAGGTGTTAGGCACCCCACTACACCCATTCCTAAGAACGGTTACCCTAAGTCAGTTATGCAAAATTAATATGACCTCTATTCTATTTTAATTCTCCTTAACCAAATCACATGCAAAACAAAAGGAAAAACTTAAGAAAATAAAATTAAAAGCAAAAAAAGAAAGAAACTTAAAAATAAAATAAAAAGAAATTCAAAGAGTAAAATAAAAAAGAAGAATAAAATTAACTGTAAAATAGGATGAAAAGAAATCAAAGAAATAAAAATAAAAAAAAATATTTATTTACAAGGACGGACTTGACCTAGGATGAGAGCCTAAGGCCTTCGTACCCTTCGAGAGAGATCAAAGTCCACGTAGTTTGACTGAAAATTGTCTTTTGGTTGATGTTTAGTTTTTGTTTCTTGTTGTTTTTGTTTGGCTTTTATTTGATTTTTAATTTTTGATTTTTTGAATTTTTTAAAGAAAAAGAGAGTAAAAATCATTTAGACTTTTGCAAACAAAATGAATTTAAGATTGGTTGATATATTTTTATTTGCAAAAGATAGGATTAATTTTACTCTCCCCTCTTCTTTCTCCCTTTTGTTTTTGTTTTCTTTGTTGTATTTTGTTTTGTTTTTGTTTTTTGTCTTTTAATTTTTTGTTTTTTTTTTATTTTTTTAAAAACTTTTTATGACATTAAAAAGGATTTTTTTATTTTCTTCAATTTTTATTTGATTCTATCTTGATTTTTTAATTTTTTGATTTTTTTGTTTTCACTTTTGTTTTTTCATAGTTGATTTTTTCTTCTTTTTTCTTACTTTTTTTATGAAATTCTTTTATTAGATTCAATTTTTGTTCTTGATTTTTTATTTCTTTTATCTTCATTTTTGATTTTTTTTTGTTTCACTTTTCCCTCTTTTTTTGGTTGTTTTTTGTTGTTTTTTTTTTGGGTTTTAATTTTTGATTGATTTTAGTATGTAAGATGCTACAATTTATGTAATGCACATTTTTTGTTTTTTCTTTGCCCCAATATAAAATTGAGATCCATATAATGTATGCTCAAGTGAATTGCAAGAAGCATATAAGATGCTTTATAAAATGCCAAATGTTTGTTTTCACTTGCCCCAATATGAACTAGGGTTTATGTAAGGTATGCAAGTGTGGGATGCATGAAACATGTGATGCTTCATTTTATGAAATGCAAATTTTCCTTTTGCTTGCCCCAGTGTAAACTAAGGGCTATGAGATGTATGCAAGTATGAGATATGTGGAACATATGATGTCTTGTTTCCTAAAATATAAATTTTTGCATCTACTTGCCTCAATGTGAGTTTAGTGTAATGTATGTATATATGAGATGCAAGTTGTTCTTTTCTCTTCTCTTTGTTTTTTTTTTTAGAATGTCAAATATATGTTTTTCTTTGCCTTTGTATGAATCTAGCAATATGTAATGTATATGAGATGCAAGTTGTTTTGTGTTTTTTTTTTTTTGAATTTTTAAGCTTGAAAATTTTTTATTTCTAGAATATGCATAATTTATGCAAGTGAACTTAACTTCAAATGGAGAAAAAATATGAGAACATTGTCTTTAAACATCCTTAAATTGATTTTAAGTTTTGAACCTTTTTTTTCTCTTTACAAGATCACCTCAAAAGAAAGAGGAAAAGAGGGAGCATTATTTCTAAATGTTTTTAGATTGATTATGAACTTTGAACCTCTTTTTTTATTTTTCTTTTTTTTTTTTTGGTAAACAAAATCATCTTAGGGGAAAAGAGGAAGAGAAAGGGTATTATTTTTTAACGTCTTTAAACTGATTTGGAATTTTAGACCCTTTTTTTTGAAAATAAATTAATGAGGAAAAATGCGATCCCCTCTTTTTTTGTTTTTTGAATTGATGAGAATAAATGTGATCTTGTTTTTTAAAAAATTTTTTTATTAATTTGACTTGTAAAGGAAAATATGCTTTGTCCATGTACAAAGTCAATGCAAGTATATGATGCATGAAAAATCTCAAAATTTATAAAATGTAGGATTTTTAGCCTTTTGCTTTTGGAAAAATTTCACACATTAGCTCTTCATCTGCCCCAATGAGAAAGGTTGAAATTTTGATTATCCTATTAAATTTGCTCTTTGTCATTTGGATGAAAGAATTTATTGATAGCTTTTGGCTAGCCAAAAATGTCCCTGAGGAGTATCTTAAGCTAAGAAGACCCAAGGCTCTTGCTTTGATTTAGTTTTAAATGATTTTTCTCCAAGTTTGCTATCAACCTTGAACTATTAACTTGGTAAGATAATCTCCTCTTGTCAACTCTTCATCATTAATACCTGAAAGGTCAATAAGTTAAATCCACACTTACCTTATTTTACAATGTCAATACAATCATGCATTAAGGGATACAAACACATAAGCTTGGGAAGGCAAAAAAGTCCTCAACATTAAAGGGATGTAAAGGCTGATGAAGAATGTGATCATATAAAATGGTTTAGGAGTGGAGAAGTGGAATAGACAATGGCTAGATATAATGTACCAAAATAAGAAGATGCCCCAGTTCTAAACTTGGAGTATTCTCTTTTGAACAATAAAGAAATGAAATGCTAAGAAAATGGATATGATAGGATAGATAGAAGGTTCACTTTTAGATTTGAACTCCTTTTGAAAGAAACAATTAATGTAAGTAAGAGAATTTACTTTAAATCAAACTTTTTGCCCCAGTTTCAATTATTCTAATTTTTTAAAATAATAATTTTTAAGAAAATCTGCCCCCATTATTTTTCAAACAAGCTAAACCTCAACAAGGACTTTTGATACTTGTAATGTGGCCTTAGTAAAAGGGTTTATAAAATAAGAGATATTAGGCTCAAGAATTAACACACCCTACCAAGTCTCCCATTAGTCTCCTTCTCCTATTGCTTTAACAAAATTCTATATTCAAAATTCACTTAGCAAAAGAGAATGTCTCAAGGTTGTAATGGGGCCTAATGGGTAAAAGTGTAGCCTAAGAAAGAAAGGTGACAAAGCCCAAACATTCATGTAGGTTCACAATGAGAATTTTGCCTCGGTGGTTATGCAATCTTGGCAATATCTATTGGGCTTGAGCTTTCCTTTTAAAGGATCCTTTTCTATTTAGCCATTCTCTTTCAATCTAATTCTCCTTTAAAGGATTTTTCTCTTTTGACCTTTTATGCAATGTAAAACCTCCCTTGAGAACTTTGTCCTCGGATTGCATGTTAAGGTGAAGCTCCCTTTTAAAAGCCAGTACCTTTTCAAATTTCATTCTGTAAGAGATTCCTCTTTGAGCATTTTTTCTTCTATGATTTTTCTTTTCCTTCTCCAATTTGTTTCCTTCTTTTCATTTAATCTTTTTTTTCTTAGAAGGAATCTACTTTGGTGCCAAAATTACTCTTCTTTTTGTAGAATTCTCATTCCTTCTCGGGTTCGATTCATGTTCGGTATTTAAAGAAATATTTTTTTAAGGCCCAAAGTGGTTAGCAATGGTTAAGAAGTATTTGGATAATTGAAAGAACCTAACCCTCTCTTGATATTTGAATTACTAGCATAAAAATTTGTTAAAGACTTCCCATCCCAAAGGTTGTGTGATTTGGATGAAGGAAATGAACATCACTCCTGGCTCAATTAAGGTGACTAGGAGTGACCCCTCATATTTAGGAAGGCCAAGAATACCTTGTATCGTAGGCATAGCTTGCTTGTGGGACATGTATTCACACTTTTAATTTGGTTTTTCCTCTTCTATTTTTTTTTTTTTTTTGGTAATTGAATTTGGGGCATATAATTAGTTTTAGATTTAACCCTTCTTCACATCGATTAAATCTTTTCATAAGGAGTTCTGGACATTATATTTTTGGGTTTTTGGTTATTTTGGAAAAATGTGCAAGGAAAGAAGTTGTGTCAACATAATTAATGGAATGGAATGATGCGTAAAAGGTGAGATGGAAGCATATGACCATTGTATTGACAAAGTTAAATAAAATAAGGTCCAATGGAAAGAATCAACTTCTATTAGCTTTACATTTTAGCTATACAAAAGGATATCAACCAAACAAGCATTAATTAATTATGATATGATAAGCAATTTCTTTGAGAGTTCAATTACCAAGAAATCACCATGAAATCTTATTTCTTATATCCTTTTGCACCTTGTTCATGAAGATATTACAACCTTTTTTTTTGGAGTGACCCATTGCCTTAGGATTACGTTCGCAAATTCTTGGGCAATACCATCTTGGGTGTAAAGGTTAGAGGCTAGTGAAGGAAACATCCTACTCTTGTGAAAACTACTCAAGTGAAAGTTAGGCAAATGGCAAAGGTCCTAAATGAGACAAATGACAAGTGTTTTGATTAAGATGGTTTGTGGTTCTTTGCATGGTCAAGTTTGATAAGTGTTGATGAGTTTTGAGATGGATGGTTCAAATTCCTTTGGAATGGAGAGGATGATGGTGGGCAATAGTCATAAGCTGAAGGACATGGTGGTATGAAAGGTTAGAAAGTAATAAGCAACTTTATCAAGACCTTTAACAACTTTTCTTTTGCCTAATCAAGTGACACACCTTTACCTTTTACACCCGTACCTCAGTTTCTCATCTTGGTTAGTCATGAGTATAGCTTCTTATTTGAACTTTTAAATTAAGCTAATCTTTCCATTACAAAGGACTAACAATCTTATATTTTATAAATTTCAAGATTTTCAACATGAAATGCCTTATGACAATGCATGGACGCAATTTTATTACTTATTTGATATATAAACTGATGGGTGTATTTAGTATGAAAGTTTTTCAAGGTAAGGTATCTTTATTTCCTTTAGGGGATTCGTTGCCCCCCAAGATGGGTTGGAAATAACAATTGACTCAAGAACAAAACCTAAAACTTTTTCACTCAATATTATCCTTATGATAACCCCTATTTTATTGACCTTTATTTTTCTCAAATGCTTTATTGCATACAAGGATAAATAAAATTAACAAATCATCCTAAGGGAACAAGCTAAACTCCACATGGATGATGTCTATAGGAAAGTCTAGCCAATTTGGATTTTCTTTGACAAAAGGTAAAGTCATCTTCATATCCTCCTTTTTTCTTTAGGACCTTATTATTTCACCATGAAGGGTAGAGTTAACAAAATCAACTTGCAAAGAATTTCAATTCTTTTGCAAGCAACTCAAATTGAGTTCTTAACTAGCTCGACTCATGTAGTCAATTTGATCCTTATTTATTTTGAAAATAGACACATAATATTATGCCAAAACTTGTTATCCCTATGTAAGTTACCCAATATTGGCTTTTTCGATTAATCAGTGGATTACTAGTATTAGTTGATATTTTCCCACATTCTTCTAGAAGCTTATTGACCCATTGAGAGTTATGGCTTATTGCTTAATTTGAGAAGGGGTAGTTCCTACACAATTGATGTTTAGAACTTTGGATTTGATAATATTTTAATAAAAATAAGCCAATCTACGATCCACTGATGTATGATGGATTTAGTATTGTATACTCACTCATACACCATTGAGAATTATGTCTTGATTTAAGAAAGGGAGAAAAACTTTGTACTTTTTCTCAGAAACTTGATTGCTTCATGGGAGAAAAAACAGTTGACAATCAAACCGAGAGAAATATACCTTTCTACACGATTGATGCCTTAAAATAATTCTAATCCCTAACTAAGACATAATACTCAGTTGTTGATACCATGTTTTCTCAAAATTTTGAAGACCTTTTTTTTATGAGGAATTTGTTATTTTGTGGGGATGAAAATTTTAAAGGAAGAGCTTCTTTTCTTCTAAAGAAATAAAATTGAATTGTACATTATTTAATGCTTTATATTATCCTTTTTTTTTTTTGCATGCATGAAGAAAATAAATGTAGGCCAAATGAGTTTCCCTTTCAAAGGGATTATGATGAATATGGTTATGGCCTCTTCAAGGTTGGAAACCCACTAGGCAAGGGTTAGTTGAATTAACTCATACATTTGTCATAGTTAATGTATATCAAAATGTGCAATGACATCTCATTAACTATTCCAATAAACAGTAACGATGTGTTACTTTCCTTATAAGGTTTTAATGAATGCATGAATGTGATGAAAAAATTTAAAAAAAAATTCCCTCCTTTGTCCTACCATGGGTAGATCTTAGGTTAAGATAACTGGTTTACAAAAGTCTAGCTCTAACTATTTGGGGAAACATCTATGGCTCAACTATTAGTGCCCGTTTCCGAGATAGGTCTATGACTCCTAAAACATTGGTCCCCAAATTGCCCCTACCATAAGGTGAGGATCTCGCTATATAGACTTGACTTTGAGAGGAGAAATATCCTACACAAGTCAAACCCATAAAACAATGCACAATTTAGGTGAGGTGTTCATGATAGCCTCAAGAAGCACAAGGCTTCACAAGAAAATCAATATAAACCTCAACTAACCTAAGATATATTAAAACCTGAGTATAGGGCCCAAAATGTGTGTGAGATATTTGTGTCTTAGTTATGTGTGTGAGGAGAGCATTTACTTTTCATCTTATAGACTACGCAACCCTCATCTGCTAAGCAGATTGGTAGAATAAAAGGCAGAAAAGTATATACATAGATATAAGCAAAAAGAAAATAAAATATATACAAATATAGTCATCTACCCTAAGATTTTATTCCACATGTTATCTATCCTAATACATATTATGTACACAATTAATGAAATAAAACATATAAAACAAGCATGTGAATAGTATGTTATCTACCCTAATCATGTGAGGCAAACAACAAACAAAAGAGAGAACTAAAATAAAAGGAAGGTCATAGTATTTTGCACAACTAACTAAAATTGGGCTTGACTCTCAAACTATCTCTAATGGAGTCGCCATACTGTCACACCCAAAAATACGACCGCGTGGCGCCAAACTGAAAAAAAAAATTTTGATTTTCAAAGAAAACGAAAACCAAAATCAAAATAGAAAAAAGAAGTTGGGTTCAAGAGTCGCCACCAAAATTTTAATTTTTTGAAAAGGCAAAACTTTGGAAAAACTTTTTATTTGAAAAACAAAAACGGTCTACAAATCAGATAATGGATTCAATAATTGATTGTGAGTGGGGAAAGTGTTAGGTACCCCACTATACTCATTTTTAAGAATGGTGACCCTTAATCAGTTATGTAAAATTAATATGGCCTCTATTCTATTTTAATTCTCCCTAACCAAATCACATGCAAAACAGAAGGAAAAACTTAAGGAAATAAAATTAAAAGTAAAAAAAGAAAGAAAATTAAAAATAAAACAAAAAGAAATTCAAAGAGTAAAATAAAAAAGAAGAATAAAATTTAACTATAAAATAGGATGAAAAGAAATCAAAGAAATAAAACTAAAAGAAAATATTTATGTACAAGGGCGGACTTGACTTAGGATGAGAGTTTAGGGCCTACGTACCTTTTGAAAGGGATCAAAATCCACATAGTTCAATTGAAAATTGTCTTTTGGTTGAGGTTTTGTTTTTATTTTTTGTTATTTTGTTGTTTTCGTTTGGCTTTTGTTTGATTTTTAATTTTTGATTTTTTAATTTTTTTAAATAAGAAAAAGAGTAAAAATCATTTAGATTTTTGTAAACAAAACGAATTTGAGATTGGTTGATGTGTTTTTATTTACAAAAGATAGGATTAATTTTACTCTCCTCTCTTCTTTTCTCCCTTTTTTTTGTTTTATTTGTTTTGTTTTGTTTTTATTTTTGTCTTTGTTTTGTCTTTTAATTTTTTGTTTTTTTTGTTTTTTCATTTTTTTTAAAATTTTTTATAACATTAAAAAGAATTTTTTTTATTTTCTTTAATTTTTATTTGATTCTATCTTATTTTTTAGTTTTTTGAATTTTTTGTTTTCACTTTTGTTTTTTCATAGTTGATTTTTTCTTCTTTTTTATTACTTTTTTTTATGAATCTAATTATTTTTTGCTTATCATTTTTTGTTTTTGAAATGAGAAGTTATAAAAACTTGGTTTTTCAAAATTAGTTTTTGGATTTGAAAAGTTTATTTATTTATTATTTTTTATCCCTTTTTTTGTTTTTGTTTTTTTTTTAAATCTTTCTTTAAAGAGAACCAATTTGACTTGGACAATTGAAACGCAAAATTTATTAAAATATAAATTTGAGACACTAATAGGTAATAAGGAGGCTTTGTTACCACACATGATGTAACATCCGGTTCTTTGAAAACGAAAGAAAATGTGAGAAACATAACGTACAGTTTCTCCATTAACGAATAAAATTCATCGGATATAAAAGGAAGTCCTCCAAAATGAGATAGTTAAGGTCTCAAAAAATTTAGGAAGCATTTTAGACTCCTAAAAATGAGAATTTTAAGCTCAGATAGAAGGAAAAATAGAGCTAGAATGAAGAAATAATTTCTTACGAAAAACCTACGAAACGTAATAGTATTTTCGTAATATTGAGCAAATTTTGGAATTCACACAGGAGGGCTTTTTAAATGATATTTTTGAGTTCTCAGGGGTTCTTAGAGGTCTTGAAAACTATAGGAAGCTCCGAGACAGTTAAATCCCCTCCGGTGGACGTTTTTCAACGTCAGTGTACCCGAACTTTGATAGATTCATTCGAGAAGGTTTTAGTTCTGATTTGAGTGATTCCAAAGGCATTTTAGTAAATTGGGAACCTAAATTTTATAATAAAAAACACGATTCTCAAAAAGGAGCTAAAACGAAGGAGAAACAAAAATGCCAAGAACAAAGGGCAAAATGAAAATTTTTGAAAAGTGCCCACCTATATATATGATGTGCCCTTCTTCTCCCTTCATTATGCACGACCATGTTCTGCCCAAAACCATAGGAAAACCCTAGGGGATGAGGCATACAAGAGGAGGAAGAAAAGGAGGAGAAATTCAAAGTAGAAAGGTATGGATTTTCATGGTTTTTCATGCTCTTTCTCTTCCAAACCTCTTCTCCTTCATTCTCCTTTATTTCTTATAATTATAATGAAGTTTATAAATCTATTTTAAGGGAGAAATTGAGGGAAATTTTCGGATTTGGAGAGAGGAGCTCAAAGAAGACAAGATTCAAGTGAGAAAAGCCATGAAAATAAGATAATTTCTCTTCCTATGGTTATCATCTTTGGTTCCCTTCTTCTCCATTTTGCCCCACTTGAGAAGACCTAATAGGATTTGATTTTTAGATAGAACCAAGGGTGATTCTAAGGAAAAAAAGTATGGAGATTAAGAATATGTAAAGAGAATTAACAAAAAACTATTAGATTTCAAGATGCAATTTCTAGGGTTTCAATTGCACCTTGTGAAATCTAATTATGTGTGATGATTCCTAGATTTAATTAAGAGTTTAAATGAGCTCCTAAGATCCCTAAGATGCTCCCCACATGATTCCTCCTTCAAGAAAACAAAGAAAATTCCAAGGAGGCCAAAAAGGGGCTATGTCTCGGCCAAGCATCGATGGAGTAGTTAGGGAGAGTTTTAAATTTTTCTAAGCCCATTTTTGTGTCATATATGATGAATGAATATGAAGGGAGGCCTTGGAAAAAATTTACAACTCATAGAAAGTGAGTTGGTGCTTTAGGTTCCATATTATGACCTAAAAAAGCAACATGTAGCTAGATTCTCTAAGAGACATAAAAGGAGTTAAGAATCATATTTGAAAGGAAAGAATAGAGCCTAGAATTCATTTGAGGGGTGTTGATTCATTAAGTGCATTTATGGATCATAATGGGGTTTATAGACAACCTAGTATCTAAGCAAGTTGTGTGACTTTAGAAATTGTTTCATGAACGTAATTGACTCTTATAAAATGTGTCTAGGTCAAGAGAAAGCATCTCCATAACTTTGTGGGTGTGTGGCCGAAGCAAGGGAGGAAATTTCAAGAGAAAAAGTGTGTGATTATCTGCAAGGTAGCTCTCTCCACCTTCTCTCATATATGGATGTGTGTTTAGCTTGTCTTAGAATGTGTGTATGTGTATTTCTAAGCCGTGAAAAGTATGCTAGCATAATTTTATATGCCATAATTTCATGATGACATATTATGTTTTTAAATGATGCTATGATGTTTGTTTGAGTTTGCTTGAGTGTGAAGAGGCTAAGAACTCTTAACCATGGTGAGGATGAGCTAAGAACCTTTAAGATTGGTTGAGACAAAGCAAAGAGTCTCCCAAAGTAAAGTGGGCTCCCAAGAGTATGGTTGAGTCTAAGAATTTTCTTAAAGAATGGATGAGGCAAGTCTAAAATCTATAAGGAAAAGGGTGAGGCCAATTCACCCATTTGGTGAGCTCTTGAATGTCTTGTATGACTTGTCCACATGCCAAACTTGCTTCTTGAATATTCATGACTTCTATGATATCCATGCATGCATTTTCAAAGCTTGCTTTGCATATGTTATGTGTGATTGAATGGGAAGTGAGTTATTGAGATTCTTTGAATCTCATTTCCTCCTCTCCAATAATCTAATATACTAGGTGGACCAAGTGGACAAGATAATAGAAGCCAACTACTTTGAAGGAAAGAGTTTGACAACCAAATGCTTGAGTTTTGTCACTTTAAGGCCATAATTGTATCAAATGATGTAATCTCTTAATGTATATGGTCTATGACCTTTGAGGCATGTATAATTATGATCATATGTGATGTGTAAATGAATGAATAAGATGAATGAACCCTAAAACATAATTTAGGTATGTAATGCCAAGGTATGCATTTTGGAAAGCTTGATGTAATGTGTATATGTATGGATGAAAAGGCCAAAATGAGATATATAAGGTTTAGGACCATTTGGACAGCTCACACAAGTCCTAAATGTGCTTTTAGACTTGCCCAAAAGGTACTAAGACTAAAAGAAAACCATTTGGTCACTTTGGTACCTCACATAGAGCCAAAAATGACCATAATGGAACCTTATACCACTTTTTGGCCAAATGAGCTCTTCTTGATCTGAGATTTGGCATGCAATTAGAGCTTGTTAAGAAATTTTTGGGAAGCTAAATAACATAATTTTTGGAGGTCTACAAAATATTTGGTGAATTTTCAAAGTTGGTAAATTTTCTAGTTTTGGTCTACTACACTATTCATTTGGTCTGAAAATGAAATCTGTCACACAGGGCTCAAATGATGTCCAATTGCCACGAAATTTTATATGGAAAAAACTAGACATTCACAGTGACTCTTGTCAACTAAAAACACCTCATTTGGAGGTCTAGAGAGGGAGATATAAATTTTTAAAGATTTTGTCCAGTATTAGGAGTTTTACCCGACCTGAGTTACTGTTCCATTGAATTCCAAAGTTTGGGTTGTCTAAACTGGTCTAGAGTTATTTTTTCCCTCTAGCTAATATCTACATCTTTCCAGATTGGTATCATTTGCATGGATTAGATTTTTGTGAAATTAATTAGACATTTTCAAAGTTTGCTACAAAAATTTGTGACAGCACTAGGATGCAGTTTGACTCCTGGATCTTTCTTATCCTCTTACTTAGGTCAAAAGGATATTCTACTATTGGTTGTCAAGAAGACACTATAGCACAAACAAATATTAGATTTAATCATAGAGATATTATTAAAATCAAATTATTTGTAAAACCCAAACTTAATGATCATCAAACCCATAAAATTATTTTAGGACAAGATTTCTTAGATAAAGTAATTTCATATAGAACTCAAAAGGATAGAATCCTAATTAACATAAATCATCAAGTAGTAATATTAAACAAAATAAAACTTATTTAGTTTAAATGAAGTTTTATTATATCCTAGTGAAATTCAATTATGTTAAATATCAATCCCGAAAATATCATGCAATGATAGACACAGGAGCAAATATTACAACAGCAAAATATAATATATTACCATCAAAATTATGGAAGCAAGAAAAACCTATTAGGATGAGTAGTGCAGGAAAAGAAATCCATTATATAGAATTATCTGCTAAAGATATACCAATACAAATAGGTGAATATGAATTAAAAATCTCAATATTATACTAATGTAATGAAACCACACCTGATATAATAATAAGAATGGACTTTTTAGAACAATATATGCCTTTACATTCAGCCAAAAAGCCTTAGTAATAACTACCCCTTGTAAACATCAAGCATGGGCCATTAGAATTACTAATCATTATAATCGAACTGATACTATATTTAGGAAGAAGAACTATGATAATGAAATTCAATTTATCCCTAATAATAAACCAATTGAAACTGAAGCTAAAAGAGCAATATCTCATATCGAAGGAAATAAAACGATTGAACAAAGATTACTTGAAAATTATAGTGATAACCCTTTCGCTCACTGGGAAAAATCAAAACCATATGCCAAAATAGAATTATTAGACTATAGTAAGGAAATAAGTTGTAAACCTTATCCATGGACAGAAAATGATAAACAAAAATTTATTATGCATATAACTAAAATGAAACAATATGACTTAATTCGAGAAAGTAGATTAAATTATTGTTCACCAGCAATGATAGTAATGGGACATGCCGAAATCTGAAGAAATAAATCTCGAATGGTTATAAATTATAAAAAATTAAATGATTTAGTAATCGGGAATAGATATCCAATTCCCAAAATAGAATTATTATTTAATCTAGTTAAAGGAAAACACATCTTCAATAAGTTTGATTGTAAATCAGGATTTTTTCAGATTAAATTAGAAGAAAGAAGTAAAAAGTATATAACCTTTACTACCTCAGAAGGATTATATGAATGGAATGTATTGCCCATAAGATT
This sequence comes from Erythrophleum ivorense, assembly GCA_026724425.1. NCBI lineage: Eukaryota > Viridiplantae > Streptophyta > Magnoliopsida > Fabales > Fabaceae > Erythrophleum > Erythrophleum ivorense. Next base: position 136,192 of record JAIUCV010000824.1, on the reverse strand, counting down.
TCATAATAGTCCTAGTATATTCCAAGAACATGTCACTAACTTATTATCTCTAATTAAAGATTTTGCTATAATTTATATTGATGATATTTTAATCTTTTTAGAAGACTTAGAACAATATGAAAATCATCTATGTCGATTTATGAATATAATTGAAGAAAAAGGACTTAATATATCTCCTAAAAAAGTTGAATTAAGTAAAAAAAGAATAGCTTTTTTAGGATATTATATTACTTGTAATGGAATAGAATTATAGGAACATATCAGTAAAAAAATATTAGACATCCCTAAAATAACCTCCAAAAAGGAATTATAATCATTTTTAGGCCTAGTAAATCAAGCCAAAAACTTTATCCCTAACTTAGCTAGATATACTGCTAGAATATCTAAATTAGCAAGAGAAAAAACTCCTAGGCAATGGAATAAAAACCAAGAAAAAATTCTTCAAAAAATCAAAGAATTATGTCAAAACTTACCCAAGTTAACAATTCCCACTAATGATAATATTAAATGAATCTTATATACCGATGCCTCAGAAAATTATTGGGGTGCAGACCTTTATCATGAAAATAGAAAAGGTGAAGAAATTATTACTCGATATGCTAGTGGAAAATCTAATGATAGTCAGAGTAAATATCATTCAAATTGGAAAGAATTTTTAGCAATAGTCAAAGCCGTAAAAAAATTTGAATTATTGATTGTTAATTCTCACTTTATTATTTACACTGATAATACTCAAGTTAAACATTGGTTATCAAAAGGAATTCATACCACAAAATTAGCCAATAAAATGTTAATTAAATGACAATCTAATTTATCTTATTATGATTATGAAATTGCGAATATCAAAGGAAAGAATAATCTTGTCGCTGATTTTTTAAGCAGGGATGGAGCCCTTAGACACGAGTAAAAATATAAGTAAACCTCAGAATGAGGAACTAAGTAATCAGACAAGCATTGATCCAATTATTTTGAGAATGAATACTCTGGAAGCCAACCTGAGTATTCTTTATTCTCACATCAATAATCAGGCCACAAATATTAATTCTCTAAGTCTCAATATTGGGAACTTAGAGAGACGAGTAAGTCAAGTAGAAAGACCAATAATGGGTCATTCACCCACACCATCAGTAATGGGTCATTCACTTAGTCCATCACCACCAAGTCCTGTACTAAGCCCACAAACAACCATTCAAACACCATCTTTTTTATCCATCGTTGAAAAAGAAATAGACAATAAAAAAGCCCAAGAAAAGGAAGCCCAAAACAAACAGAAACAATTAACTTCTACTTCCACTTCCACACAAACAACCCAATCTAAACTTTTAAAGCAATATCAATATTTCCAACTTGTCATCGATAAATTAAACCACTTCCAAATTTCTACACCAACCATAAAATATATTTCTCATTATTCTTTAAATAAAGCTATAATCCATGCAGGAACTAATCCACAACTTGTTTATACTCTATATAGTTATAGATTAATTCACTGTATTTATCCTTCCAATAATCTCAATGAAGTTAGCCAACTCCCAAAATCCGTCCAAGAAGCAGTTAAGCATTATAAAGATATTATTACCTAATATACTATGTATATCTATTTTTATTCCACCATAGCCGAAATTACCAAAGATAAATTTTATTCTCCCATTAATCTCATCAAGTTTGGTACCACCAAAAAACCTTTTGAATTTGAAGAATTCGAAAAAGAAACTATTGACCCCAATGAATTCTAAGAAATCATCTCCAAAACTCGAGCTCAAGAAATAAATACTATCTTCCTTGAAATGAACCGAACATTAACCAGTGATGAAGTTCAATGGACTTATTTCACTGAGCCCATTATATGTTTATACTCTGATGGAAAAACTCCTCGAAACCAACGACAATTCACTATGTTTTATGACCAAATCAAATTCAATACCATGGACCATCCAGAAGAAACTAAAAAATGAATATGTCAGCAATTATCTGAATATCCTATTCATACGTGTAAATATTGTAAAGATACAGATAAGAAAATTCAAGATGAACCACCAACATCCATCAACATCCTCGTTGCATAAGAAGACAAAGAACAAAACATCCCTACAGGACTAGATGCCACCAAAGTCAGAAGTAATGGCTGACAAGACCAAAGCAACTTGAAGTGACCAAAAGTAGATGCCCTATGGATAACGAAGCTAACAAAGGTGACCTCAATAAAAAAAAAAAAAGTAGACATGACTAAAAGAGACCCTGAAGCATATGTGAGATGACGACCTCGAAGAGATAAAAAGCAATTCAATTATTAAAAGAAGACAAATTATCCCGCGGAATCTCTTATCTACTAAAACTCAATAATGTAATCTCCATTATTAGAATAGACAAAGGGCAGAGGAATGCCTTGCCTATATAAAGCCATGTAATCTATCTTGTAAAATATCAAAGTGCCTTCTCTCTCAAAACTCAGACTTCAGACACCCTCTAAATTCTCTGAGCTCTCTCACCACTACTATAATAATTCCTTTCATCAATAAAGAAGAATATTTCAATAATTCTTTGTTTATCTGAAGACGATTAAGGTATGAGCTTCTAACTTCCTTATAGGAGATTAAGGGTAGTACTTCAAATCTTATCTTCCAAATATGAATTGATCCACCGTTGTGTCAATACTGGAATGAGGATTAGCGATCCTTTGAATTCTAGTTTATATACAGAAATAGTACACCTCTTGTAGGAAATGAAGGAAGGTTGTGCTGAACTAAGTTAAAGGGGGAAGGTCTTGGCTAAAGAGCTTTTGCCCTTAATTGTTGTTGCCATAGAAAAGACTTCTACATGAAGGAGGGTAGAGTTCCTTCCATAACCCGGTTTAGTTTTGGTCATCCCTATTTCTGAGTATAAATCACTGTTGAATGAATAGCTGATCTCGCTCATTCCAGGTTGTCTCAGAAATGGCATCAGAAATGTGTTATTAAATCACATGCCTTTCACTCTCTTTTTTTAATGATCACCTTTTCTTTGGATGCTGCCTAAGCTTCTTATCTCCCCCTCCCCTCGGTGCTTCTCACATGCTCTTATTTTTCTTTTATTGCTTCACGTGTTCTGCCCGAGCCTCCTCAACATGCCAATCAACGTGCTTCTTGTCTATAATTCCTAACTTATTCCTCATATGCCTGTGGCTTCTTTAATCATTCCCACATGAAACTCTTCCACGTGGCTGCTCATGTATGACGTGATGCTTCTTGTGTGAGTAAGAATGGAGAGTTATGGTATGGAGGGAGAGAAATGGATGATGAATAGTATTCTAGATGATGTGCTCCTTGTATGTGTTAGTATGCAGCTTCATGGAGGAACCCGTGCTTCAACTTCTTCCGGCCCCACATGAGTTTCTTTTCAAAGCTCTCTATTCTCCTCACCAAAACTGTGGCTTCATGCACGTGCTTCTTCCTTCTCACATCTGTTCATGTTTTGTAGCCTTCACCTAAGCTTCCTTTCTTGAAAATCTAAGCACAAAACTCCTCTACATCAAAACCCATAGCTTTAGTCTCTCCTTTAAGCTTCTCTTACTCTCTCTTTTGCATGCTACCTACGTGTTTGAGCTTCCTTCTCTGTGAATGAAAGAGTGAGACCACCTATGATGCTGTGCTTCATGTTGGTATGTGTATAAGCTACAGGACGTATGTTGAGAGCCCGTGACCTAATGCGTGTTTTGGTGCATGTAATAGAGCTATTATCTATGGGTCACTATGAATGAGATCGTGTATCAATGTGTATGAAGACTATGTAAGTGAGAGACGTGAGAGTGAGAAGATGGAGTGCCTAGCTACATGGATGGACTTCATGTTTGCTTCATATAAGTGAATGGCTGTGTGTAACGTGAGAGTATTTCCATGTATGAATGTGTGTTTGTGTGAGTATAAAAAGAAGTTACTCTCGGCTAAATAAAGATGGAAGTGCCCACGTGTATGTGTGAGCTTATGGAGTGAGCTGCCTACATGCATGTGTGAACAAGAATGAAGCTACTACATGTGGGTGATTGTGAATGAAGCAAGCTATGTGGAAGAGTGACTAGTGTTGTGTGAATGGATGGAGAAAACAGGGAGTGGAAGCTTGTGGCATCTTTTTTTTTCTTTTCCAATTATTATTCCATATTTCCTCCAACATTTAAATTTAATTTGCCCAAAGTCTGCATAAAAACAATGGAGATTGAACAATTTTACAAAATTATTTGAACAAATTTATGCATTAAAACCAATAATTTTGCAATTTAATTCTTAAAGTGTAGAAAATGACCAATAAAATTAATTATCATCTAATAAAATGCAATAAGCCATATTCAATCATTAAAGTACCTAAATTAGGAGGATTAATAGATATAAAAATTATGTTTATCAGAAAGTTATGCCCTTTGCATTTGTTGTAGTAGAAAGAGAGACACAGTGGGCTTGGTTATAGTTTCTTTTTAATCTTTGGATATGTGTAGTAAAGGACAGAATGTTTTTTCCTTTGGCATGTGAGTTTTAACATTTGTAAAGCACATAGGACCAACTAGCTAAAAGAGAAGTTCATAAATATCGTGTATGAATATAAGTGTCATGTGATTGATAGAAAATTTGTTGAACTGGTGATTTTACAAAGCCAAGCAGCCAGTTGGATAGCCGACATTCCAAAAGAACAATAGTCACGTGCATACGATGTTGAGAGTTATTAATATAGCCACATGACAATGAATTTAGCCGAGAGCATGAATGGTGTCCTTAAAAGTGTCAGGAGCTTGCCCATTATCAACCTTACAAAGGCAACCTTATATAGGGTAAATAGATACTTTGTCAAACTGGCTTAGCAAGTACACATGCAGATAGAAACTAGTCAAGTATTTTGTCCTACACTTAATAAGAAGATAGATGCAGTTTCACAAGCCACCCCTACATGTGTTGTACACCAGTTCAACAGGAGAGTCACATCATTCGAGATTCAAAAACCCTACGATGTACGAAACCATTAATTTGGTCGATATTGCAAGGTTAGCTTGCTTGAGCATAAATATAATGGTGGTGACTTTCAAATCAAGCACGTCCTATGGCAATATGTTATTGTAGCTTCCACCCACATTGGCCTTGATGCACATCAATTTGTGGATCAAATTTTTCATTTGAAAATGTTTTGCATATAGCAATGAGTTTCAACCTATTAAAGGCGAGGTGCATTAGCCACAATAAAAGAGTCCAAAGTTTATTCTTGATCCTTCAATGAATCGAGCAGAAAGTCTATCTCGCTCATCTTGTATTTGAAATGAGATGGATTAAACATAACCAAGACAACCAAACAAGGGCTATGTCGCTAAGTTAATCATAATCATTCCACCTATCCAAACAATCAACGTGGCGAATAGCATGACTTATATTTATTGAACTAATTGTATCTTTATTATATTAATTATTCCTATATTGCTTAGACCACAATTGAATAGATGCATTAAGTAGATAAATTGTAATCATTTTTTTGTATCTTAGATTGATAAGTTGAAAATTTCTTATAACTTTACTGTGTTTATAAATTGCTTATACTACTTATACCTAAATTGATTGTAAATTGTATTTATATATTGTGTTTTGAATTGAGTATATCATTATTATACCTACGCTGCTTATATCAAAATTTAATATGTTTATAAATTGTTAAATTTTTTTATAGATTTGTATATTAGTCTAATTGTGTAAACATATTAGAAAAATGGCATGCCCGTCACAAATTATGTGACACCCTAAAATTAATTAAGGATAATCATGATTAACTAGGGATTAATATGGGTTTAATTAGAAAATTACTTAAGAGAGGTGGACATTAATTTGGGCCTTATGGTTAATTTAATTATACTTTAGGTTAAGTGTAGAAGCTCTATCTTAGCTTTAGGGAGATCCAATTCTATTTTTTAAAGGCCTAATATTTATTTATGTAGATCCAAATGTTAATGAACCTTTTAGCTTAGCCCAACTCTCATATATGACCTATGTAACCTTATAATCCATAACCCAACAAGCATATGACTAAACTCACTTGGATTTTGGGCCCTTTGGTTAGGCCCAAAACCCATCTAAACCTTAATTTTACTTCAGTTTTCCCTTCATTCTGTAGAAACATTTAGAGAGACAAAGCAATTTTGGAGGTCCAAAGGGGAGGCTAGGTTTAGCAGCAAAATTCCATCATTTCTTACTCCTAGAACAAGGTTTAGCCAAGATAACTTATATATAACTTAAGCTTCTCTTCTTCCTCTTCAATTTGAACTAACTGGTTTCTCATTTGGAGCATTTTCATTTCTCATTTGGAGCATTTTCATCTTTTACCCTAAACTAAAACTCATCTTTTACCCTAAACTAAAACTTATTATTTGGTGTTTTCATGGTGGATTTTCGAAGGTTGAGGCTAGTGTTGCTAAGTAAGTATAAACTCCTCATTTTGATGCATTTTCTGCTGGTTTAGGACCCTTATAGTTGATTTATAGTATGAGTATTAATTTTGTGTAAATTTACCTAGAATTTGAAGTGATATTCTAAAGTTACGAGTCTAAAAACAATCAAATCCGAAATTGGAGTCTCATAGTAGTTGGATAAGTGTTCTCTAAATAGCCATTAGTATTTTAATTCTTTGAGTACTTGTTTGCAACTATAAATTGATGAATAAGAATGGTAATAGTCTAATTTTGTGTTCATAGGTTGAGTAGCATTATTATTGGCTTTCAAGGAATTATCTACAAGTGAGATAACCGGAGTTAATGTTAAATTCCATACATATGTCTACTTTAACTTTATATTTGCTATACATGTATGATTTTTGTAACATCCGGTCCCTCCATAAATGTGAGAAACGCGAAACTTGAGAAACACGATGTTCGGTTTCTCCGTAAACGTCATAAATGAGTCAAATATAAAAGGAAGTCCTCGAAATAGAAGGAATTGAGATCAACTAAAATTATGATAAAATTTTAAATATTAGAAAATGAGGATTTGAGGTTTGATATGTCTAAAAACCAGAGCCAGAAGAGCTCAAAAAATTTACCGAAGAAAGTAGGGGCATTTTTGTAATTTTTGGAAAGTTTGGAAAACTCATAGGAGGGCTTTTTAAACAAAATATTTGAGCTTTTTAGGGTTCTCAGAGGCCCTGAAAACCATGAGAACCCCTAGAATAGTTGAAACCCCTCCGGTGAGCAATTTCGACAAAGATTGACCAAAACTTTGACCGAATGGTTCAGAATGGTTTCAGATCCGTTTTGAGTGATTTCAAAGGCAATTCTTATGATTATGAGCCTAAGGAACATGATGGAAAAGACAGATTTCAAAAAGGAGTTGATATGAATCTAAAATATAAAAGCCAAGAAAAGGGACTAAAATGCAAAAGTAAAAAGTTGCATAAAGTGACTTTTAGCTCCTTCTTATCCACGTTCCAGTGTAACACCATAAGTCTAGCTCATCTCATGCCTTTGAATAGTATAATTATCATAAAACATACACATAATTCTAATAGAGGAAGCATGAAAATTTAGATTTTTATTTGCAAGTCATCATATCCAAAAACTCATTCGGTGTCACGTGAACCGGGTAAACTCATACTATGCCCCCTCATATTTAATTTCATTATTACAACTCATTTGTATCACAAAAACTCACCTACAACTCTTGGAAATCGAAAGGAGCTATGGGAAATGGGTATTCATTCTCGGACAGCACTGGCCTCAATTCTGGGCAAGCTTCAGAAAATCATAAATAAATCTAGAAAAATTGAAATCATGCAATCTTGGTCATTTTGGGAAGCTATGGATGTCTACTTTACACTAAAAATACGTCCAGAGCATAAACTTTATCACAGAGGACTTTTGACATCCAAAAAGGTCCAGAGGTCGCTGCTGCCTGGGCTGCTGTTTCAGATTACTGATACAAAATTCTAAAATTCATAACTAATTATATAAAAATAGAAATCACACAAATTCAGTCATTCTGGAAAGCTACAAATCTTAAATTTATGTTAAAAATAATTCCAGAATTAAAAAAATACTTTTAGTCAGCTGGACCCTATGGAACAGTAACCGGACTCATGAGGCGCTACTGATGCTGACAGTTAACTTCAAACATGCATAACTCACTGCTCAGACCTTCAAATGAGGTGATCTCGGTGGCCACAGAAAGCTTATGACCTCTAGTTTATGCATGTAAAATTTCATAAGCATTGGACACCATTTGGCCATCGGGTGACACAGAATTCAAAACTGCCAGTATGAACAGTACCCATACCAGAATCCATAAAAAATCCCAACTTTGAAAATTTATCAAATATTCTCTAGGTCTTAGAAAATTATGATCTTTAGCTTTCCAAAAATCTCTTAATGAGACCTAATTGCATGCCAAGTTTCAGGGCAAGACTAACTCATTTGGCCAAACAATAGCATAGGGTTCCATTATGGTCAATTTTGGCTCCATATTGGGTACCAAAATTGCCAAATGGATTCCCCTTGGTCTTGGCACCTTTTGGGCAAGTTTAAAAGCATATTTTAGACTTGTGTAAGTTGCCCAAATGGTCCCAAACCTCATGCATCTCATTTAGGCCATTCAACCCACATTTATACACATTTGCATCAAACTTCCAATTTGCATAACTTGGCATTACATACCCAAATTCATTTCTAAAGTTCATACATCATATCCATACATGTATACATCACATAATATCATATTTACATGTGTCTCAAGGGTCATGTGCCATTTACAATAATCATATACATCATTGAACATCATTATGGTTCAAAAAGAATACAAACTAGGCCTAGGCTTGTCAATCTCCTTCTTTCATGGTTGTTGGCTCCCTTCACCATAGCTACTTAGTCCACCTAGCATATTAGAGCATTGGAGAGGAGGGGATGAGATTCAAAGAATCCCAATAGCTCATCTCCCATTCCATCACATATAATATGTGCAAGCAAGTTTCATATATGCATGCATGGAGAAAGTAGAAATCATAGGCATTTTAAAGCAACTTTGGCATGTGAATCAATCATGCAAGACATTCAAGAGCTCACTAAGTGTTTGGATTGGCCTCACACTTCTCCTCATGGATTTTGGACTTGCCTCACCCATTCTTTAAGCATTTTGGACTCAACCATACTCTTGGGAGCCCACTTTGCTTTTGGGAGACTCTTTACTTTGTCTCAACCAAGCTCAAGGGTTCTTAGCTCATCCTCACCAAAGGGAAGAGTTCTTGGCCTTTCCACACTCAAGCAAACTCATACAAACATCATGTAATCATTTGAAAACATAACATAGCATCAAGCATCATGGCATATAAAGGCATGCTAGCATACTTTTCTTAGCTTGAAAATGCACATACACACATTCTAAAACAAGCTAAACACACATCCATGCATGAGAGAAGGTGGAGAGAGCTACCTTGCTTGCATTTACACACTTTTTCCTTAAGTCTTGACTCCTCTCCCTTGACCTCACACACCCAAGAAGGTGGAGACCATTTCTCTTGGCCTAGACACACCAAAAGAAACATGAATTACTCATGGGAACAAGCCTTGGCATTATACACACTTTACATGATGTTACTTTGGTTTATGGCTCCATTATGCTTCTATAAGGCACTTAATGAAGCAACTTCAAGAATTCATTATCTTGGCTCCCTTCTCTCCTTTAATCTATGATTCTTAACTCCATCTAGACTCCTTGGAGTCATCACACAATTATTTTAAAGAGCCTAGCTAGGAGTTGCTTCATTATGCTACATTATGGACCCTACACTTCCATCTCACTATCTATGGCTTCTAAAATTTTTCCAAGGCTTCCTCTCATCCTCTTCCATCCTATATGACTCAAAAATAAGCTTGAAACAAATCAAAACTTTCCCTTGGTACTCTTTCTAGCCTAGGTCGACTTTATGGAAGTATTTGGGGTTCAAGGGGTTTCCAATTTTTCCTTGATGGGAGAGTCACTTGGGAGGCTTCCTAGAGGTCTTAGAAGCTCAATTAAACACTTACATAGCCTAGGAAATTCATGAATCAAAATAGATTTTACAAACTCTTCAAGAATCCTACACTTTGGTAACTTGAAATTCAATGGCTTTTACTTGGTTTCCTTTGCATATTCTAAATTCCCACACCTTAATTCATGTGATTCATTCTTGGTTTGGCCAGAAATTTAATCCCTCATGGCTGGTCTTACATGGGGGGAAATTGAAGAGAAGAGGAGCAAGGAGACCTAAGCTTAGGAAGTAGCAAAATACCTTAGATTCTTGGTTTTCTTAGTTTGTTCTTCACTTGGTTAGCCTCCCTTCACCAAATCAGAAAATTCCACCTCTGTTCTGCCTTCAAAACATCACCAAATTAAATGCCAAAACCATGAGAAGGAAGAGAAAGAAGAGGGGAAGAAGTTTAACAAGGCAAGGAGTAGGAAAAAGTGGCTAAAACTTACATTTTTCAAAGCTTCTTCTTCCTTCCTTGGCCTCCCCTTTTGTGCGCCACTCTTAGCCCTTCTTAATTCTATTTTAACGTGTGAGAGAGTGGGTGAGGAGATCTGAGCAGAGGAGGGACGTTTTTTATAAGCTAGGGATTCATTTAAGCAACTTTCAGAATTTGTAATTTAGTTCCTCTTTGTAGTTTTGTTCGTTTAGGTTCATTTCAACTCTTTTTTGAAATCTGTCTTTTCCATCATATTTCTTAGGCTCTTAATCATAAGAATTGCTTTTGGAATCACTCAAAAAAGATCTAAAACCATTCCGAACCATTCGGTCAAAGTTTCGGTCAACTAATAGCCGAAATTGCTCACCGGAGGCGTTTCAACTGTTCTAGGGGTTCCCATGGTATTCCGGGCCTCTGAGAACCCCGAAAAGCTCAAATTTTCTATTTAAAAAGCCCTCCTATGAGATTTCAAAATTTTTCAAAAATTACAAAAATGCCCCTACTTTCTTTGACAAATTTTCTGAGCTCTTCTGGCTCTAGTTTTTAGGCATCTCAAATCTCAAATCCTCATTTTCTAATATTTAAAATTTTATCATAATTTTGGTTGGCCCCAATTCTTTCTATTTCGAGGACTTCCTTTTATATTTGGCCCATTTCTGACGTTTATGGAGAAACCGAACATTGCGTTTCTCATGTTTACGGAGGGATCGGATGTTACATCCAGTAACTCCTCACTTCCACGATTTGTTTCTGCCCCAAAAATAGAGAAGGAAGCTAGCTCTCTTGGGCACACAAGGAAAGGAGATTTTGAAGAGATAAAAAGCAAGGAAAAGGTAAGAAAAGTGTAAAATTTTATGCTCTTCCCTTGAGTAAACTTGTTCTTCTCATTCTCCTCTTCATTTCTATGGTTTCATTGATGGATTTGGTGATGTTTTGAGTCTAGTCCAGAGGAGGAATAACAGAATTTGAAGGAGAAGAACTTACCACTTGGAAGAGCACTTGAGAAAAGTTAGGAAATCAAGGTAAGTTGTTGTCTTCCATGCTTCTTCTTCCCTTCTCCTCCTTGTGATAATTTCGTCCCATATAGAGGCCAATCAAAGGGAGATGAACTCTAGTCCTAGCAAGGGAGATTCATAGATTTTGGAGTGTGAGAAGCAAGTAGGTGCAAAGATATCAAAGAAAGAAGCATGAAAACACAAGATAGAAAAATGAGGGATTCATGGAGACATTGTGAAATTTGTTTTGATCCATGAATTCCTTAGCTTAGATGAGTGTTTTCTTGAGTTCCTAAGATCCTTAGAGACCTCGCCACACACCTCTTCCATTAAGAAAACAAAGCAAACCCATTACTTCCCTTTTTCATGTGTCATTTTGGCCTAGGGCAGAACTATAGGTTAGGGATAGTTTTAATTTGTTCCAAGCTTATTTTTGAGTCATATATGATGGAAGTGGATGAGAGGAAGTCTTGGAAAAAATTTAGAACTCATAGAAAGTGATTTGGTGCCTTAAGTTTCATATTATGACCTAAAGAAGCAACATGGTACTAGGCCTTTGTTTTAATGATGTGATGACTTCAAGAGGTTTAAAAGGAGTCAAGAATCATAATTGAAAAGAAAGAATGAAGCCTAGAAGTCATTTGATAAGTATTGCTTCATTAGGTGTGATTATGGACCGTAATAGAGCCTATAGAGCAATCTAGTGTTTTATCAAGTGATGTAACCTTAGAATATGTTTCATGGACCTAAATGGCTCCCATAAATTGTATCTAGGCCAAGAGAAAATATCTCCACCAAATTGTGGGTGTGTGGCCAAAAGAGGAGGCTTGAAAGCTAAGGAAAAAGTGTGTGAAATTGTGCAAGGTAGCTCTCTCTACCTTCTCTCATGCATAGATGTGTGTTTAGCTTATTTTAGAATGTGCGTATGTGTATTTTCAAGTTAAGAAAAGTATGTTAGAATGCCTTTATATTCCATGATCCTTGATGCCATGTTATGTTTTAAATGAATCTATGATATTTGTATGAGTTTGCTTGAGTGAGGAGAGGCCAAGAACTCTTCCCTTTGGTGAGGATGAGCCAAAAACCCTTGAGTTTGGTTGAGACAAAGTGAAGAGTCTTCCAAAAGCAAAGTGGGCTCCCAAAAGCAAAGTGGGCTCCCAAGAGTATGGTTGAGTCCAAAGTGCTTAAGAATGGGTAAGGCAAGTCCAAAATCCATGAGGAGAAGTGTGAGGCCAATCCAAACACTTGGGGAACTCTTGAATGTCTTGTATGATTGATTCACATGCCAAGGTTGCTTTGAAAATGTCCATGACTTCCATTTTTCCATACATACATTTGAAAAGTTTGCTTTGTACATATTATGTGTGATTGAATGGGAGATGAGCTATTGGGATTCTTTGAATCTCATTCCCTCCTCTCTAATGATCTAACATGCTAGGTGGACTAAGCAATTACAGTGAAGGGAGCCAACAACGATGAGGAAGAGACATTGACAACCTTGTGTCTTGTTTAGTTGATTTTGGAACCATAATGATGGTTCATCATGTATATAAGGTTGTATATGTACTATGAATGTTGAGACATGTGTAAATATATTATTATGTGATGTTTAGATGTATGATTATGATATATGACCACTAGCCCATGTTTTGAGTATGTAAGGCTATAGAATGAGAATTTAAAGTTTGATGAATATGTGTATAAGTGAGGGTTGAATGGCCAAAATGAGATGCATGAGGTTTGGGCCTAAATGGGCAGCTCACACAAGTCTTAAATATTCTTTTAAACTTGCCCAAAAGGTGCCAACACTAAGGGAATACCATTTGGCAAGTTTGGTACCTCATATGGAGCCAAATTTAACTATTATGGAACCCTATGTCACTTTTTAGCCAAATGAGTTAGTCTTAATCTGAAATTTAACATGGAATTAGGTATCAGTAAGAGCTATCTGGGAAGCTAAAGATCATAATTTTTGGAGGTCTACAAAATATTTGATGATTTTTCGAAATTGGCAAATTTTATGGATTTGGTCTGTTACACTATTCAATTGGTCTGAAATTATTTCTGTCATTTGAGATTCAAATGATGTCTAATTTTCATGGAATTTTATACAGAAAAACTAGGCAATCATAGTGACTTGTGTCAACTGGAATCACCTCATTTGGAGGTCTAGAGAGAAATATATGAATTTTTTAAGTTTCTATCCAGTATCAGTAGCCTTGCCCGACCAGAAGTACTATTCCATCAAATTCTGAGATCTGGGATTGATGAACTGATCTGGAGATATTTTTCCTCTCTAGTTGACATCCATAGCTTTCCATATTGGTATCATTTTCATGTATTGGATTTTTGTGAAATTAATTGGACATTTTTGAAATTCATATCAGTAAACTGTGACAGCATCAAGACCCAGCCTAACCTCCAGACCATTTCTCATGTCAAACGCCCTGTGTGTGGAATGTTATGACTTGTACATATTTTTAGCATGAATTGGACATCCCAAGCTTTCCAGAATGACCAACATTGCATGATTTCTATTTTTCTAAATTTAGTTATTATTTTTTGCCCAGAAATAAGGCCAATTCTGGCCGAGAATGAATACCCATTTCCCATGTCTCTTTTCGGTTTCAATGAGTGGTAAGTATATTTTTGGGATTGAAATGGGTTGTAATAATGTAATTAAATATGAGGGGGCTTAGTATGAACTCACACGGTCCACATGACACCAAAATGAATTTTCAAATATAACGCAACGCAAAAATATTTATTATTTTCCTTGCCTTTCTATGAGAAATTTACATCCTTCATGATATTAAGTCATATGAAGGCATGAGATGAGCTAAAATTTATGGTGTTACAATTTTGAAATGCATAATGAATGGTTGGCTATTTAATATATTGTGTTTGGACCTTGTGAGTCCATGGCAGAACTATGGTACGGCTGTCACCCGTGTATTGTGCTTCGATTGGGCATTAGGTTATAATCAGACTCTTATATGCATTGAGCCCAGGTTGTATTCATTGAAGAGTTGGTGCCATGAAAGAGCCTTTCCTAGTGTTAAAGGCCTTTAACATGTAAAAATGTGATTACTAGCATAGGATAGTAATTACTAATAGCCCAATTATTTTATTTGCTGATATAACTGTTATTTTTTATACTTATTTGATTAATTACATATATGTTTATTAAATTAGAATATATGAATGAAATTTACCTTTGGTTACTGAGATTTGCATCTCACCTCATTTTATGGGCTAACTATTTCACATAAAGGTCTTTTGGGTAAAGATAAAGGGAATCAAGTAGATAAACATATATGAGTTAAGACCATGTGTAGGAAGTTCTGCACTTGGATAGATTTAATTTAAGATAGATGCTAATTTTTGTTATTCTTTTATATGGCATCATCATCATGGAATCATGTTGCCAAGTGTAGGTATTTTGTGCTTTAGGGAACATTGATGCAACTAATAAGGAGTTAGGCTCTTTACAATTTGGTGTCTAATATATGCATAGGTATATATCTTATATGAAACCTTGTTAGATGGATATATATATATATATGACTTGTTTCTTGTAAGTATGTTATGGTAGTATCATGAATGATAATGTTAGTAGATTATGAATCATTTTGTTGTCATTAACTCATGAATCTGCTGATGTATGAAAGTTTGGTGAATAGGAATTAACACCTAGGATTTGATTTGGCTATAAGAGACATGCTGAGTACCTTAGGAAGATGAAAGCTATTAGAGCCTCACAAATTAAGATAGAGTGGCCTTAAAGTGTTACTAAAGGGAGAATTGGAGTATATCGGATGAAACTTAGGGAGAAATGATATAAAAAAGGGTCACGCCATGGCCAAAATGGGCTAAGTCGTGGCCAGGTGTCAAGCAGAGGCCAGAAGTGCCATGGCATAAGGTGTCTAACCACGACGCTAAACGAAAAAGTTGTCTAAGAAGGGTAATAGAGAGCAACCTCACTGCGGCGCAAAATCTTCAACCACAGCACAGGTCGAGGGGATCAGGGGATTAGTGTTTTAGTAGCTAGTTTCACCGCGACACAAATCGAAAAATTTTCTACAATAGGTTCTAAGGTGTTTTTCCGCTGCGGCGAGATTTGCAAAAATGTGAGAAGTTGAACCAAGAGCAATTTTGTCGTGGCATGAAAATCTTAGGCCACGACGCAAGATGCGAAACTTAGTTTTTAGGTTCCAGTAACTAACTTAACCGCAATAGAGAAAGTCCAAGTCATAGTGAAGGTTCCCAAACTCTTATTTTTGCCTTAGAGACCTTAAGATTTGTTATGATAATATTGTGCAACAACTTGGGAATATCTATAAGAGGTGTTTGTGAGTTGAAATCAGTAGTAAGATGAATCAAAGGTCTTAAATGATAATTAGGATTACTTGTAGATTTGATTAGTTGTGGTTGCTTAACTAATGACTCTAATGATATCAAGGTTCAAATTTTTCTACTTTCTCCTATTTTAATTAATTATAATGACATTAGACCTTGATTTGTGATTACTTACCATATTATTAAGCCTAATCATCATAATTAAGAATTAGGATTGTTATAGGTTATCTAGTCAAGACTAGAAGATGACTTGCTTTTATACCTTCAAACAAGGCATGTTTCACAAGTCATTGGGGTAAGGGAAAAAAAGATTGCTTTATCAATGACGAGTCATATATAGTGATCGTCTGCTTGCTCCTCCACCTGCCATTGTTGACTATCTACAACAAACTGATTTTTATATGGTGGCCCACCTAGGGCAATTCGAGCATAATCTTGTACTTGTATAGAGATGGTGTTCTAGGACTCATACTTTTCACACCACCCAAGGAGAATGTATAATAACTCTGGAAAATATTGCTATCCAGTTAAGTCTATCTTGCACGAGAATCCTTATCATTACTCATACAAATTACATTTGGAAAGACATATGTGAGTGGCTGCTTGGGATCAGACCACCAAATGATCAAATCTATAAGCAGAGGATGGTAATTATTTGGATGGTAGAGAACTTCAATCACCTACCAGACAATGTAGATGATGATGAAGTGCAGCGATTTGCATAAGCATACATATTGAGATTGATCGAGGGTTTCTTAATGCCGAACAAATCTAGTCATAAAGTATATTTGATGTACTTACCATTACTATGGGATTTTAGACAAGTTAACAAAAGTAACTGGGAATTTGCATTGTTGGCTCACTTGTATAAAGAACTTTACAATGTAGTCAATCCCATTGAACAAGGCATGGATGGATATATAACCCTTCTCTACCTTTGGACATGGGATAGATTCCCAATATTAGCTCCAAAGAGACCACTAAAGCCAAATCTCCAACCAAATATCTATCCAGTACTATCACTTTTAAGTTTTAGGTAAGATAGTTAATAATATTTGTATAGTGTCATGGGTTCATTTATTTAGTTTTAATATGTTATAGCTTCTTTTTCTACAAATATGTTGTGATGTGCTTCTTTGTAATCACATGTGGAGGAATGTAGGTAAACCTCCCCATCTATAGGACATAGCCTTGTGACAATATCAAATATTATTAGATGCAATGTGAGATAATGAGATTTGATTTTACCATAAGAACAAAATTTTTAGTAAATTTCCTCTTGAGTATGTGGTAATTATTATGACACGTTAATATTTGGTGCATAAATTATTTAACAACCATATGAATCAAATGATGTTCATGATCTCATTCCACAATACTGCTTAGATGGTCGAGACATTTGGCTAGCCTTGATACCACTCATTTGCTTTTATATCATTGAGTGGCACCACCTAAATCAAGTGTTACACTAGTTTAGCCAACAATATCTAATACTGATACCTCCAGTTAATTTGGGGGCTTATATACATTGCAATTGCATGGAAAAACCACTACAAATTGGTCAAAAGAGCACTTCACATTTGTTGAGTTTTGAAATTTATGGCAAAATCATCTAATTTAGGCACCCCTCACTACTATACTTGTAGATTGTATTTCTAATTACATGTGATGGTATTGGAAACATACTTGACAATGGATCCACCCTGTAAGTGGTGCTACTAGTTTTATGGTAAACTTAAAATATTTATGGCCATTATTATTTTCCTTTACTTATAAAAATATATTTAATTGTTTAATGACATATATTTTTTTAAGGTTGATATCGTTGATGAATTATATAGCCTAAGCATTCATGACCCTCTACCGATGGAGTACCATGACTTTCGAGAGAATGTGAGCTAAGACCAAATGAACATTTTACTTGCTTTCAGGAAATAGGGTTTCACAATGGTCTCCCAATCTACTCTATCAACACCTAATTTGTCAATCCCAAAAATTCTTAAGGGGATGCCAAGTAAGAAGCGTGATAGTTATATGTCAACCCAGTTACCTATTGTCATAGAGGATGAATCACATCATGTTGGCACCAGTGCAGTGACATCAACTATACCAGTTGGAGATGCAGCAACACAACAAAATATTGGCACTATTAATCTATCTTCTATGCCAATAGGCCAATATACTAATTTTTGAGGTGTAGGTCCCTCCTATTATGTGCCCCCATTACTGTTGTTACAATTTGGATCTCTGGATCCCTCCCACTTTAAGTCATTTATGTCACTATTTAATTATCTAAATGTTCTTAATTCTAAGTACGGTGGTCAATTTTTGAAACTAAGGGATCGTCACATCAAGGGTTTATTATCCAACAGTAATTGATTTAACTAGTTTTTTTTTCAACATTCAATTTAAATACAGCACCAATTGATCCTATTAACAAACAACCAAATTAAGAATATAAAAAATCTGTGAGGTAAGGGCAACCACAATGTGAAAGATGAAGGGCTCGTTGTGCCATTGGCAACCACTGTTTTTTATATATATGATTGAATATTTTTTTTTAGTATATTGTGAAAAATAGTCTCAATAATATTATTCTAATTTATCACACCTGTAAAAGTACTATATATTGTCTTTAATCTTTCACACAATATTTTATATTTTTAACAACATCTTCATATAATTTTTTTTCTTTTTTTCTATCTTTATTTTTTAATTTATTTAATGCATTAATAGTTATTTTAATTATTACTATTTTCTTAATAATTATCATTATTTATTGTCTAATTAAATCTATTAGTCACTCATTATATAGTTATTATTTATTACTAAACCCAAAATTTATTATTGTCTAATTATAACATTTAACTTTATTTAATCATTTCTCCATTATTTGCTACTGGTTAAACAATTATGGGCTAATCGTTATGTCACAAAAATTGCCTCTTATTTCTTAAAAACCATGCAACCTCTACGTTGAATTCATTACATACGATTTTCCATTGGAGTGTAGAATTTAGAGATAATTTTTTTCCTTTGACATGGATTTCACAAAAAAATTAATGAAGAGTCTGAATTTTGATAAAAAAGGCCGTAAAAATGCAGTTCCATTACACTGTTGACAAAGCCTTCCATATATGGTAATATGTGGTTGCAGAGACTAACTGGTATACAATCGGAATTTCCAAATGATACGTTACATGGTAAATCCTGGCTCAAAACATAAGTTCTACACAGTGAGCTTTTGCAACATGTTCAGGAAATTACAACAATGCAACAGCCACCTCCACAACAAAGGTAGTGGTTGTACCAGGCTTGGACATGGTTACACCTCTTGGACATGATGTAGCCATCTTCTCCAATAGTTTACTAGTCGATGTTCATTGTACGAGTGACATTGAAACCTTTGACCGTACTGAATATCCAACACAGATTGTTGGGAAAATCAAATCTTTTTCCACTGTTGGTTGGACAGTACCAAATCTTTCGACAATAATGGATCAATTTATGCTTTATATACTCAGTTGAAAACCAAGCATTGGTTGATGGGGGAATTATTGAAGCTATAATAGATGAGTTACACAAATGTGGGGTTTCGAGGGGCTCAACAATGGGTGGTATGCAGGTTTCAATGATGCCATTAAAGCTTTCAAAATGAATATCGAATATGGGGTCGACCATGCTTGCAATGGATTTCGAATGGATGGGCCTTCATTATTCCATCTCTATAGCTTGTGCTACCAGCAACTTCTGTACATTGAAGGCTGCTAATCATCCCATTTGTGATGAAACGAATGTGATGCTTTATGGGGGCTCGATGGCTGCTATTATACCCATGGGCTTAGAAGGCTTTCTAGCAAATAGGATACTCTTACAGAAGTATAGTGATTCTATCAAAGCTTTACGCCCTTGGGCCATTAATCATGACGGATTTATCATGGAGGAAGGGGGTGGAATTTTGCTTTCGAAAGCACTAACCCACTTTTAAGGCCAATTTTTTTTAACTTTGAGGACAAGGTCAATTTCAATGCATGGAGTCGGTAACATAATGACTACTCAGCCACCAGACAGAGTTAGCCAAATTGGATAGGTGGCACGTGATGCAGAAGGAAAGGAAAAAGAAAGGAATTTGAGGGTGACGTGGCAGCTTTAAATAAGGTTAGAGAGGGAAAAACATACCCGTAGAGGAAAAAGGGACGAAGGTGTGAAAATTGTAATGTATTCTCCGTCTGGCCCTACTTCTTCTAGTATCTTTTAGTGTTCTATTATTTTCTAATAAATTGGAATAGAGATTTAATATGTCTAGAACAATGGAACTACTTCCAAACGAACTAGAACTTAGAATTAATTCAGAGAATTCATTCAGCGAACCATTTTTAATTATGTCTGCTGTGATTTTCCTAGTTTGTTACCTATCATCGCAGGTGGCTAAAGATGTTGGCAGAGATGTGTACATCTCTCACGTGCTTAATAAATCTAAAGCAGCTCAGCCTAAACTCATGGGAGTCACGGTGCCTGTCCATGACAAGTAGACTGACGCTAGTGCAATCCATGTGCAGAACAATAAGATTCCCTCGGGGGTGCTGAATGAAATTAAGAGGATTTTTTTTTATGAATCACGAGACTATCTGTCGGCCTAACTATCTTTTGGGGGGTGGGGGGGCGGTAGCCCCACTGATTTGACTCAAGGCTATGGCGTGTACCTGTTAGAATTTGGCCCACGAACACCGTGGGTAACGGCAACCTTGCACGTTTCATTTTCTCACGCTGATCACTTGAAATAAGTTATGTTTAGGGGAATATATATATATATATATATCATGTTACTTATATATAAATGTATAAAAATAAATCATATTAAAAAATTTATATATAACATGTTTTTATTTTTATTATTTATTAGTTTTTTGAATACAAATATTTTAATCATTTATTTTTAAAATTTTAAAAATATATAATTTAATCTTTAAGATATATATTTTTTTGATTATTTAATTTCTAAATTTTACAAACATACAATTAAGTACCTAAAAGTTCTAAATTTATTACTCGTTAATTTCCAGGGAGCAAAAAACTTTTACAAACTCAATTGTGTATTTTTAAAATTTAAAAACTAAGTTATTGAGACATATATATTTTTCAAGAGACATGTATATTTTAAAGATAAAAACTATTTTTTGTAAATTTAATATATTTATTCTTCAAAATTAAGTATAATTAAAATTTTTTTAGCTAAACACATTTATTTATTTTTAACCCATTTCTTGTATTCATGCCATATATAACGCGATAGAATTGACATTAGGAATCCCCGTCATTGGCTTTCAACTATTGCTCTCTTCTTTTTTTTATTTTTTGGGTGTACTAGCTTTCGAACCCGTGGCCCAGTTCGGAGCATATCAGTGAACCACAAAAGGCACAGGTTAGCTAGTACCATTGCTCTCTTCAACCACACATAATTTCAACTAAAGCTTTATCCATCCAAAGCAATTAAATGGCCTAGCTTGCTCAAATATCTACGAACATGAGGAGCAAAGGAAATCATGACCCACATCTCTTGAATGGTTCTTCGTGATTTGAAGAGTTGCAACATTGGCATCGTAGTATATAATTGGCCATATCTGTAAGCAACTGGGTGTTTATATTTTACATCAGATTTAAATACCAATATTGGGGACTTCACATCAATCCGATGTCTACCTGAACGAATAAAATATCTATTCTCTACGAATTTTTGTCAAATTTAATGGTTTGAGTATAAATATAAAAATTTTTATTAAGTACTTATAAAATTATATAATACTTATTTTGTTCCAGACATGTAGTGTGTGTATATATATATATTGATTTATATTTGCTTTACATATATTAATTAATATAACTTATAAAAAATTAAAAATTATTCAAATAAAATGTTTTAAATTATATTAATAATTGTTTGAGAAATTTTTCCTTTTGTGATTTTATATGAACATATTTTATATAAATGAGTCTAAGCTAAAAACTTTTTTTGGTATTATAATTTTTTTTAAGTAAATAGGTTTTGGATTTGAGAATTGAAGAATTCAATAGGAATAGGGATAATAACTCTCCAAATATAAGTATGGGAGTTGGGACTGTAGTACCCTACCAATGATTATTCTTATTTTTGTGCTTTGACACAAATAAAACTTCTTTCAGGTGGATTTCAGACATGAATAAAATTTAATATTTTATTATACTTTTAAAAGTTTTAATTAATAAAAATAGATATATAAATATATATAAATGAATTTTGTTTAAAAAAATTCTTTAATGTATCCAAATAATCACTTCTCATTATGGTCTAAACGAGCCAATTCTTGACACTCAAGCTTGGATCATTTAATAAATAAATAAGTTGCTTGAGTTAGACTTGCAAAATGAATGAGCTTGACAATAAGATTATATCCGGCTTTTTTTTTCAAATGAGAATTCGAAATCAACTTGAACAACCTTGCCTAGGATTATACATAAATAAACTATAATGAATTAAATTCATTTTTATGACATTTAAAAAAAAAGTATTTGTAATCTATAATTAATATTATGTTCATTTAATTAAATAAATATAATATTATACTCAAACTCATTTCTTTAATAAATAAATCGAATTAAGTAAATTTTTATATGAGTCAAACTACAATTATTCACAAATAAACTGGATTCATTCACTGTACTTCTCGTAAATTTAGCCTATCTTTAAACAATTTGGGTGTACACAAGATAGTTTACCAATAATATGATTTAACAACACGGCACAGGAATGAAAAGACACGGGAATAGAAAGTTGGGACCGTATGAGAAGTGTAATAATCAATTCCAATAAATGTCGAAGAAGAGTTAGTGACCTCCACCGCTGGGCAGTGAGTCCCATTCAAAGCAGAGACACAACTTTTATCTCCTTAGCCCTTCGATGAAAGAGTTAGTTTAAATTGACCTTTACTTATACTCAAAAGGATATAAATACGATAGGAGTTTAATGAGACAAAAGAGACGAGATAAGGATAGAATTTAGGTATATTAGATTTTTTCAGTACTTAAATTTAATGTTGGGTTCACTTAAATCAAGATTACCAAGATTTTTGGGCTTATAATGTTGTATTTTATTGTCATTAATTTAATTTTTATTTTATAAAAATACATAATTTTAATTATAATTCTATCTCAATTAAAAATTATATTCCTAGGTGAAAAGTAAGTATGCAATACGCAACATTTTAATTTTTTGTGTTAAATTTTGTTACATGTTCCCATGAACAGATGATGAGTCAAGTTAGACAAGAATATTTCATGTCATTAATATATTCCCTTAACAAAGTATTATAATTAAAATGATGAATTTTTAAAACATTAAGACTAAATTAATAATAATAAATTTTTAAAAACTAAATTAATCATATAAATATCGTTCAGAGACCAATATATACAATCATTTACTCTGATACAAATCTGACAGGTGTGAACAAGAAAACTGCTGTATACAATACTGCTTGGGCTTTTATATACGTATCTAATGAAGGATAAGAGAAAAAATAGTGGCCTTTGCCCGAAAGAAAAATGGGAATAAGTAGAAAAACTGACACTGATAGAGGCCTTCATTATTGAAGGTGGTCCCTTGGGCAAGTTATTTGATTCCAAATAATATCATCATTCCACTGTATCTTCCACCATACACCTCTTCTTACTGCCCTTAAGTCACTCCGGAGAATCCTATATGATTGTCAATTCATAATTTGGATTAGCTGAATATATGTCTGATTGGTTCAAACAAGGCGTTGGAGTTGAAAGGAAGCTATTCTGAGTTTAGAGATGAAAGTTCAAAAGATAAAATTTCATGCTACCACTGTTGCATGATACGTACAAATCTCGAGATGATCAGACGAGAGAAAACTTGTCCTCCCACAAAGTCAAGGTATTTGTAACAAAATAATAATAATAATCGTAAGCATAAGTTTAACCTAATGCACCGATGAACTCAATATTTCTGTCAATATCATCAACAACTGATTTTTTTCTTTTCCAAAGGAATGTGGACAGATTGACGTAGTTCTTGGCGTACGTTCACTCACAGCAGATTGCTTAGTTTCTGTGGTATTAGAGAGATGGTGTCAGTGTCAATGCATTCTGGAATTTAAATTATCTCATTGCTGCTAATGGTAATGAAGTCTTCAACTCTGGTTATTGGAGTTGAGCTGAAGTTGAAACTTAAAGTTGTGCTTGAGTAGCAGAAATGAGATTTAGGGAATTGCACAAATGATAGAACAGAGTCTGATTGTGGTTTGTCTACAGCATATGGCAACTTCAAATAGAAAGACAACAAATTGTTATCTTTCTTCTTTTTAATACATTTTTTAGAACATCATAAAATATCCAATATTCTCTTAAAAGCTAACAAAACATGTTAATGTTAAAGGACGTTGAGAATTAAAATTTTCAATTTTTTTAATTTAAAATAATAACTATTATATTTTGAAATTAATATACTAAAATTATAAATAAACTTTAAATCTGAGTTCCTTCTCTAAGTACTAAATTAGGAGGTAAATCTCTCATGCTTATTCATTTGGTACACAAAATATAAAGTAATAAAATAAAAAATATGATTTTAAGAATAAAAAATAATTTTTATACATTTATTTAAATAAATAAATATTATTAAAAAATATTTATAAAAACATAATAACTAATTAAAAATATAATAAATATCACACAAAATAAATAAATAATACTATTTTCTCCTATATAACCAAACAATTCTCTGGTGTTTACAATCATATATATATATATATAAAGAAAATCCATTATCATTATTTATTATTATAGAATCCTGTTGCCAATTTGTCCAGAAATCCCATTTTTTTAAAAAAAATTTTACTTCTTTCTTTTAAATTTAAACTAAATGTGGAACCATAGGTGTCATACCTAGAGAAATATTAATACATTATCAAGTAAAATGCAAGTTGATAGCTCCAATTTTCTTCTCACCATAACGAGTTCCTTCATTGTAGAAAAGTGGGAGCTAACGGAGACATTGTTAACCTTAATTTTGAGGCATGTTTTTGTGAAATTTTTTTATCTCGTCAAATGTCATCCAAAAATCATAAAAATTGGTAGAATGATTTCTTAGAATATTAATTAAAAAGGACTAACACGATTTTTAAAAATTCCTATGAATAACCCCTTAATCACACTCATTTGGAACCCTATCTAGTTTGAACTCGTCACATACTATTCGTATTTAATTTAGTTGGCATAGTAAACAAATCTTAAAAATTCTAAAACTTTCCAAATCTGAGCTTATATGTCTTAGCTACTCCCCCATAAAATTTTGTATATTAATTTATTCATTTACCTATTTAACAAGATTTATTATTAATCTTGCTCAAAGCTGTCCAATACAAAAGTGTAGTTGGGTTGGTATATAGTTTTTATGGTCTAACTTGTTCAAAAAATTCTAAAATTTTTCAGACTTCAATTTCAAAGACTAGAAAACTCACAATAAAAATTTAGACTTAAAAACCCCTCTCTAATTACCTCTACAATAGACAAACATTAGGTACATGGGTTACTTACTAATCTGACATTCTAACTTGGTGTATTATGTTATTATTTTACTAAACTCAGAGGATCCATGCATATAATTTCAAAAGTGGGCTTACTGACATCAACCAAGCACCTAATAACATTCTAGAGTTATTTCCAAAATTATGATGATTAGTTTCATGCAAAAACGATAATTGAAATTACTTTTATATACAACTTGGCATTCCTGTTAAATTTTATCATCAAACT
Organism: Erythrophleum ivorense; assembly: GCA_026724425.1. Classification (NCBI taxonomy): domain Eukaryota; kingdom Viridiplantae; phylum Streptophyta; class Magnoliopsida; order Fabales; family Fabaceae; genus Erythrophleum; species Erythrophleum ivorense. The sequence goes on along the minus strand of JAIUCV010000824.1, from coordinate 110,596 downwards.
AAACGGAAAGCTACTCATGTGTCATTACCACACAAATCCAAGATAGAAGACTACAGAAATAAAACTGCAATCCCAAATCTAAATTCATACTTTAACTTTTACATTTTTCAAAAGATTTACAGAAGCTAGCTATATTAATAATACATAGTCTATTATTTCGCTTGTCTATTTTTTAGGGTTTTGGCTCTATCAACTATTTGACAGTTACCTAGAAAAAGGAGTTATTTCCATAATGAGATAATAATTTCGTTAGTTAACAATGCATTCAAAAGGTATATATATAGAAATGGCGCTGAAAATCATCCATGATATGTTTAACGTATAAGTTAATGTATAGGCATGCAATTACCAGATAACAACATACATTCATTCATTAGGATAACATACTTCGGTCATTGACCAATAATAGAGGGCTAGTGCCCATAAAGCCCTTTCAATTAGAAAATGGAAATATATGCAACTATACACAACATAGGAAATTTATGAACTTATCCCGCGCAATTAAGAAATATACATATTGAATACAAAGTTAACTACTTGTTCTGTCATCGTGGTTCTGTCAATTTAGTCCTTAGCCCTTGTTGTCACAATTCTTTTCATATAATTTCAATCACATAATACCCTAACTGAGAACAAGTCATGGTCAAGATTGAAAATAAAATTAAGCTACTAATTTCCCATGCAATAAATCATAATTCATTTCTGTTAGTTGGAAAATTGGGATTCCCAATATGAAATTAATCAAATTTTTGTTTCCACTTCTCCTTATTAATTTAATACCATTTGAATTAATTATATTGAGTTCAAAACCTTAAAGTCCAGTCTCTAATCATTATTTGAATAGTATTTGGTTCATTAATAATTTTCTTCCTTAGTCTTAGTGTTTTCTCCTCATTGTGGCAACCACACACATGCACTTTCCATAATGTATGACCATATGATTCCATTTTCATGTCAAGACATCATTGTACATTATGTCACTTTTTATTCTATCCTTCAACTTAAATTCAAGAAATCCATGGTGAAGCCCTCATGACCAAAATAATTACAGATATTCAAATTTCACTCCCTACCACTCTCGACCCACATAGGTTAAAGGAAGAAGGATTTAATTACTTACGTCCAAGACCCGTGGCTTCCTCCTAGGCTCCCCTAGTGACCTTTTCTCAATGTTTTATGGTTGTCCAACAATAACAAAGTATCTTAATTCAAAACTTCAACTGGGTAAAATGATAGTAATTAAGGAATTTAGAAATTTCTATGCTTACTTTCAATGAGTTTCTTTGAAATCCTCTTCTTAGATTCACAGCTTCTCCTTATATTCCAAACTCCATGGCTGACCCGAGGCTCTTTACTCTTCTTCTTACCATTATTCTCGACCTAAATGAAACTAATGTCGAGAAAGTGTTTGCAAGTGCCACCTCATGCTTTCTAACCGAGATGAATGCAATGAAAGTGGATAGTAAGAAAATCATTTTCTTGCATTCACGGTTTGGTGGCATGCAAGGTATCACTTTCTCCATTTTTCCTATCCAAGTCATGTATTTAATTGATGATCCATGACTCCCTACAGCTAAAGATATATTTGCAAGTGACTGAGTGAAATCTACATGCTCTTGTATGGTAACGACCTTAAAGAATGTAAACTTACAATTGCTTATTTTATTTTCCTTCACTTGGCCCCACTCACCATTTATGCTATATGTCTCCTTCTTATATAGTCTAAGCCATTAATTTAATTGCAATTCATGGAAAATGCCCATGGCTAAATGGAGATCTAATGCCTTGATTGAATAAGCTTATGTATATGGTGAATTAGTGGAATGTCAAGGTGGTATGGTTTTGTCTTTATTGTCTCTTGCTTATTTATTTCTCCCTACACCAATTACTCGACCATACAAGACACCAATGCTCGCATATTCATCCTAGCACTTCATTAGTTTTCTAGTTCATGGTTTGCACAGTTCCAAGTGTACATGTACAACCAAATCATGAATATGTATATTCTTAATTTTTTGTCTCTTCTTTCTTCTACTAAAGCACAACTCATTCACCCACCATGTATGGCTATCTCCTTGTTTACACGGTCAAGAGTGCTACATGTTAACCGAGTACCCACATACATATATACTAATGTAATCATGGGTCACAAGATGTCATGTGGCTAGTGTTTAAATAGTGGTATCTTAGTCATTTGTGACATGCATGTAAGTCACTTATTATGTGACCATTACGAAATGTATTTTTGTATGCTTCTATATTAGGTGAAATAACATGCCAATGTCTCGTTAAAGGTCTTCTAACATTTATCCTCCTCATTAGTCCTAATCAAATCAATTAGCCCCTAATTATCCTTGATTAGTTCCTTAAGACTTACTTGAGGTTTCCCCTTGATGTTTTTTTCTTGGTTAATTTGGTTATATTACAATTCAAAGAAAATTTAGAATGTGACAATTCCTCTCCCTGTAAAAATTTTTGTCCTAAAAAATTTACATACCTTAGGAAAAAAATGTTGGATAATGCTTTCTCATGTCTTCTTTGGTTCCCTAGTAGCTTCATCTGAGGATAGCTCTCTCCAGATTACTTTAACTAGGGAGATGCTCTTGTTTCGTAATTATTTGATGCGTCTGTCTATTATTTCTTTTGGTTCTACAACATAGGATAAATTGTCTTGCAAAGGCACAAATTCATATTCTATACTATGCGAAGGGTCTAGTTGATATTTCTTTAACTGAGAGTAACATTACGAATTTGGGAAAGGTTTGGGGGAAAGGCAAGTCTATATGCAACTGGTCCTATCCAATCAAGAATTTGGAAAGGACTCATATAACAAGGGTTGAGTTTTCGAGACTTCAAGGATCGACCCACATCTATGACTAGAGTTACCCTAAGAAATACATGGTCACCTATTTCAAACTCTAGGCATCGTCTTCTTTGGGATGCATAGCTTTTCTATCTACTTTGTGCAGCTAACAGTATTTTCCTAATAAGTTCTATATGCCTTGAAGTCTACTCCATAATATTTGGCCCTAGAAATCTCCTTTCTCCCAACTCAACCCAACATGAGGGGGGCCTACAGTTCCTTCCATAAAGGGCCTCAAATGGAGCCATTTTAATACTGAAATGATAATTATTATTATATGTAAATTCCACTAAGGGTAGGTATACATCTCAATTCCCTATAAATTCTAAAACACAAGCCTTAAGCATATCCTTAAGGGTTTGAATGGTTCGCTCTGTTTGTCCATCTGTTTGAGAATGATATGTTGTGTTAAGCCTTAATTGGGTGCTTAAAGCTTTATGAAGAAACATCTAAAATTTTGATATAAACTTAGGGTCTTTATCTGAGATAATACTACTTGGCACTCCATGAAGTCTCATAATCTCGCCATTATAAAGTTGGGCTAGTTTGTCTATAGTATAGGCAAACTTGAATGGTATAAAATGAGCAGATTTGGTCAGGCTGTCCACAGTTACCCAGATGGAGTCATGTCCTGAGAAAGTTTTAGGTAAACCCATAATAAAGTCCATGGAAATGCTGTCCCATTTTTATTTAGAGATTTCTAAAGGTTGTAACATTCTTGCAGGTCTTTGGTGCTCTATATAGTCCATGGAAATGCTGTCCCGTTTATGCTATGTGTCTCTTTCCTATATAGTCTAAGCCATTAATTTAATTACAATTCATGGCAATGCCCACGGCTAGATGGAGATCTAATGCCTTGACTAAATAAGCTTAATTATGTATATGATGAATTAGTGGAATGTCAAGGTGGCATGGTTTTGTCTTTATTGTCTCTTGCTTGTTTATTTCTCCCTACACCAATTACTCGGCCATACAAGACACTAATGCTCCCATATTCATCCTAGCACTTCATTAGTTTTCTTGTTCATGGTTTGCACAGTTCCAAGTCCACATGTATAACTAAATCATAAATATATATATATATATATATATATTTTTCCTAATTTTTTGTCTCTTCTTTCTTCTACTAAAACACAACTCATTCGGCCACCATGTATGGCTATTTCCTTGTTTACACGGTCAAGAGTGGTACATGTTAACTGAGTGCCCACCTACATATATACTAATGTAATTATAGGTCATGAAATGTCACATGGCTAGTATTTGAATAGTGGTATCTTAGTCATTTGTGACTTGCACATAAGTCACTTAATATGTAACCATTACAAAATGCATTTTTGTATGCTTCTGTATTAGGCGAAATAACATGCCAATGTCTCATTAAAGGTCTTCTAACATTTATCCTCCTCCTTAGTTCTAATCAAATCAATTAGCTCCTAATTACCTTCAATTAGTTTTCTAAGACTTACTTGAGGTTGTCCTTTCATATTTTTTCTTGGTTAATTTGGTTATATTACCATTCAAAGAAAAGTTAGAATATGACAATTAGGTTAGCTTTTCATTTACATAATTAGATAATTCTTAAGGTTTCGTTTAGTATAGAATTTTTTTAATAGAAATAGAAAGTAAATATTGTATTGAATATAATAAAAAAATTATGTTCAATATAACTAAAAATAAAATGAGAATATATTTACGTATTTTTATTTGGTTTAATAAAATATAGATGAAATGAAAAGTAATTAAGATAAAGAAAATCTATTTTGCTTTTCCTAAAATTTTTTATCTATTTTGTTTTTAAATTTAATTTTTGTTTCTATTTTTAAAATACTATCAAACGAGGCTTAAGTAATTTTCAGTGACTCCAAAATCGAAATTGCCGCTTTTTTAATTTTTATTTATTTATTGTGGAATCCCTCAAATAGGTGTCAATATCAAATTTTACAAATTTAGGCTTCACGTCCATGTACACGTTCATAAATAACCCCACCGGCTCGACCTTCAAATTCAGATCAGAGAGGTTCTCTTCTCTTCCTCACTCCTCAATGATGGTACCCAAAAACACCATGATATCAACTCCTCCTTTATCCTTATCCCCTGCCTCTCCTCACTTCCCTCTTCTTTCCATATCCTCTGTCAGAACCGAAGACAAACCCCAAACCCAAAACGTTAGAACTACCCCACCACCACCCACCATTACTCTTCCCTCACCATCCTCCCCCACCACCACACAGAAAACTATATCAGAAGCAATAAAGAGAAGACCAGAACAGTCTGTGCCTGCGTTGATTTTTAATGCATTCGGCAGCATCATCGACAACTTCATAGACCCTCCAATCAAACCTTCTGTAGACCCAAAACACGTTCTTTCCCACAACTTTGCCCCCGTTGATGAGCTACCTCCAACAGAATGTGACATCATAAAAGGCTCACTCCCACCTTGCCTTGATGGTGCCTACATTCGAAACGGCCCTAACCCACAATTCCTGCCTCGTGGACCTTACCACCTCTTTGATGGGGATGGCATGCTTCACTCCATTCGCATCTCTCAAGGCAAAGCCACTCTCTGCAGTAGATATGTCAAAACCTATAAATACAATATTGAAAATGAAGCTGGGTACCCTCTCTTTCCCAATGTGTTTTCAGGCTTCAATGGCCTCGTGGCCTCTGCAGCTCGTGGGTCTCTCACTGCTGCTCGAGTCTTAACGGGACAATATAACCCCATTAATGGAATTGGCCTGGCCAACACTAGTTTGACTCTTTTGGGCAATCGTCTTTTTGCATTGGGAGAGTCTGATCTTCCTTATGTTATCAAATTGGCATCAAATGGAGACATAGAGACTCATGGTCGTCACGACTTCGATGGGAAACTTTTCATGAGTATGACTGCACATCCCAAAATAGACCCTGACACAGGTGAGGCCTTTGCTTTCCGTTATGGCCCTGTGCCTCCGTTCCTCACCTACTTCCGTTTCGATTCCAGCGGTGCCAAACAACCCGACGTGCCTGTTTTCTCCATGACCCGACCCGCGTTCTTACACGACTTCGCCATTACCAAAAAATACGCCATCTTCGCAGATATACAAATAGGAATGAACCCACTTGAGATGCTTGCTGGGGGGTCACCAGTGGGTTCAGACCCATCGAAAGTTTCAAGAATCGGAGTCCTTCCTCGATACGCAAAAGACGAATCTCAGATAAAATGGTTTGATGTTCCGGGGTTCAACATCATCCACGCCATTAACGCTTGGGATGATGAAGACGATGATGGAAATGGTATAGTCTTGATAGCACCCAACATTTTATCCGTAGAGCACACACTAGAGAGAATGGAGCTCGTTCACGCTATGGTAGAGAAAGTAAGGATCGATCTCAAAACGGGGATTGTCACAAGACAACCAATTTCAGCTAGAAATCTAGACTTTGCGGTAATTAATCAAGCTTATGTGGGTAAAAAGAACAAATTCGTATACGCGGCGATTGGGGATCCGATGCCGAAAATCTCGGGGCTGGTGAAGCTGGATGTGTCGAAAGGGGAGGAAAGGCGAGACTGTACCGTGGGATGCAAGATGTTCGGCGAAGGGTGCTATGGGGGAGAGCCATTCTTCGTGGCGAGAGATCCAGAGGACCCAGATGCAGAGGAAGATGATGGGTATGTGGTGTCGTACGTGCACGATGAGAAGAAGGGAGAGTCCAAGTTCTTGGTGATGGATGCAAAGTCGCCGGAGTTTGATGTTGTGGCGGCGGTGAGGCTGCCGCGGCGAGTTCCATACGGTTTTCATGGGCTCTTTGTGAGGGAAAGTGACCTCAGGAAGCTTTCTTGATCATGGGACCAGCCCACCGTCTCCCTGTGACACTACTGTTCATTCATACTTGGCATGTAGATAAAGGTTTGTATTCTTACTTTCCTTTTGGCTCTATATGAAATTTATTAAAATAATAGTAAATAATTTAAAATCGTTACATAAATTTTATGAATTTAAAACATTGAAATTTAAATTATTTTTTCTTTTTGGATAAGATGACAACTGTCAAAACAAGAGAATACATTGTTTCTTTATTTGATAATACTCCAAATACATAAGCGAAAATCATAGAGGAATGACATTCAGCGGGTAGCACTCGGTAATTAAAAATTTTCCTGTTTCTCTCGCACCACCTGCGGGGACAGAGGGGCCCATCGATCCAAGAAAATACTTTATATAGAGCCAACACAAAAGTTAAATCTTCTTGGCCTTGCTGCTGGGTGAGTTACCGTAGATTCTCAGGAGTACGTCAGGTAAAATAACTGGTCAGTCGTTGAATATCCTCTCTAGACTTGCCCATAATTGAAAATTGGTTGCCAAAAGATAATGACGTGAAGAAAACCGGAATATTCATGGGGAAACTAGCAGGGTGTGAGATCAAAGTTTGCCGGAGAAGGAACAGGAAACTATGTCGGAGGGCCTCCATAAATACCATAAAACGGGATTCATGAAATTTATCTATCTAAGTCCATGGCCTAAACACAGTCAAATCAAACGATACCAAAATGAAAACATGTGTACACAATTTTTTGCGCTTTTTCGAATGAGGAATAAACCAAAAAAATGGATGCTACCCATTTGAACCACAATGAGCAAAGGCCTTATCAGACTGCGGAACATGAAATTGTCTACGCCGTGGTTCAGAATGAGAGTGAATCTCCAGATATTGCAGGAAAAGACGTTTGATGATTTGAAGAGCCTTCTCCTGATCGTTTTGTTAGGTTGTTGCAAGATACGTTGGCCAAATAATAACCACCGTATGATTTGTTGTAGTATGATTCAGAGCTTAGACGTGGTCAAAATGATAGTAGGTCAATCACAATCTTTTTCTGTTTGGGTTAATAGGCCATTTACTGTTGTTATATTTTCAGTTTGTTAATTTTTATTTTATTTCAAGTAGTAGTTTAGTGGTTGTTGCTAGAATTATACTAGTGGCTAATGTGACTGAGTAGTTTAGTAGAATATCGTGTTAATTGTTTTGATTTTAAGCCTATAAATAAGCATATTTATTTTGTTTTTAATATAAAGTGTAGACTTTGAATCACTTTAAATTTCTCTGTTTTATGTTATTGTTTATTATTATTTTTTAACATATTTTGGTATCAAAGCCTTCAATTATCTTGGGCCCATGTGAGTTAGGCAAGGGAGAGAAATAGTTTGTAAAATCAAACACGGGGAAAAAAGTAGCTCAATCTGTGGTTTACGCAATCCACAAAGATGGCTCCTAATGTTATTGCCTTTTTCCTTTCAACCTTTGATTCCTATATTCGAAGTTGAGAATTATGAACTTTAGAGCATAAAAATAAGAACTTTGTTAATGTCTTAAGAAGTTGAGAATTATGGATTTTAGAGCATAAAAATAAGAACTTTGTTTATGTCTTAAGAGTTATGGAACTTGGTGGAAACTAGGTACCAAAGACCCAAATGATATGCAATGGCTTTGTGATAATAAGAAGAATGACAAAAGGCCTTTGGTCTTCCTCCAACAAGTAGTCACTGATGATATTTTCTCTCACATTTTTGTAGCAACTACTTCAAAGGGTGTAAATAGGATAATTGCAATTATTGAACTAGTTAAGATTAATAAAAATTATTGGTTTGCTATATATTAGTCATAGGTCATCTCTCAAGGAACCTTTGATCAAATTAATCAGGTTAAGAATTCACAAAAACAAAATTGATTCGAATGGGAGTTGTAAGTAAGATTAAAAGATTAATTAAAAGAATAAATCTATTTATCAAAAGTAGTCAATTCTAGATTTTCTCTCCTAATATTTCACCTTCCTCATCATCTAAATATTTCGCTAGTCCGATTTTAATCTCCTAGTTATTGATCTCTAGTGTCCTTAAGCTACCACTTAAGGGTATGATCGATTCTATTTATTACACCTAATGCAACTGCACCAGATTAATAATACATAACCAATCTAATGCTTATTCAAACACACTAGAATAGTCACACAAAAACCTGTAATATGAATACCAAAATGAATGTAATTGATTAATCAACTAATTAAATCAAACGCAATTCTCAAATAATATAAACGAATTAGTAATTATGCAATTTAAATTGTTCAACCAGTATAATCAAGATTAACATAAAAATAGAGAGAAACAAAATGGTTGTATGTCTGTAATTAAAATCAAACTAGTGTTCATTCGAACCATAAACTCAGGTTTAACATCAAGTTCAATATTCCCAAATTAAGTATAGAAAAAACTCAAAAAGCCATTACAAAATAACACTCTAGAGAGAAAATATTCATGGAGGCTTTGGAGGGATAACATTAAAGGGAATACCTACCTGACTAAAGATGACTTAAGGGAATAATCCAAAAACACCAGATGGCCCAAGGTATTAGATGGTTTGAAAATTATGAAATTGCATTATTAGTTTCTAATTGAAATAGGCCCAATGTTAGAAGCCTATTTTTGAAGCATCCAAGCCATTTATTTGCTTATCTTATTTGCAAAAACAAAAATACTACCTCTGTTATTTAAAATATAATAATAACTGTCACACCCAAAAATGTGACGGCGTGGCGCTTTTTTAAGAGAAATCTTGTTAAAAGAAAATTCGATTCGATTTTCGCAAACAGAAAATCAAAATCAAAATTAACATAAAAATAGGGTTCAGGAGTCGCCACCAAAATTTTAATTTTTTTAAAAGGTAAAACTTTGAAAAAACTTTATTAGTTTAAAAAATAGTCTACGAACTAGATTTAGATTCGGGAGTCGATTGTGAGTGGGGAAGGTGTTAGGCACCCCACTGCACCCGTTACTGAGAACAGTTACCCTAAGTTAGTTGTGCAAAATTAATATTGCCTCTATTTTATTCTAATTGTCCTTAATAAATCACATGCAAAACAAGAAATAAAAGAATTAAAGGAAATAAAGTGAAAAGTAAAAAAAGGAAATAAAATTAAAGAAATAAAAGAAAGAAAATAAAAATTGAAAGAAAATATTTTATTTACAAAAGCGGATTTGACCTAGGATAAAATCCTAGGGGCCTATGTACCATCTGAAAGGGATCAAAATTCACATAATTCGAATAGAGGTTGAATTTGGTTGATGTTTTGTTTTGTTTTTATTTTTATTTTTGTTTTTGTTTGGCTTTTGTTTGATTTTTAATTTTTGATTAATTTTGTTTTTTTTTCTTTTTAGTTTTTACTTTTGATTTTTATTCTTTGTTTTGTTTTTTTTTGAAAAGACAAGAAAATAAAAATTACTTTTTTCTTTAACAAATAAAACGATTTTGAAATTGATTGATGTGTTTTGATTTGCTAAAAGTAAACGTAATTTTACTTTCTTTTTATATTTTCAATCTTTTTCCTCTTTTCTTTTTATCATCTTTTGTTTTTTTTCATTTTCTCTTTCTATATCTTTTTTGTTTTGTTTCATTTTTGTTTTTTTTTGTTTTTGTTTTATTTTTGTTTTATTTTTGTTTTATTATTTTTTTGTGTTTTTGTTGGTTTTATTATTATTTTTTATCTTTAAATTTTTTATGTTTTGTTTTTATTTTTTATTCTTGTTTATTTTTGTTGTTTATTTATTTATTTATTTGATTTTTTTAATTTTATATAACTCATTTTTCACATATTTTTTTTGAAAAGACAATGAAAATAAAAATTACTTTTTCCTTTAGCAAATAAAACAAATTTAAAAATTGGTTGATGTGTTTTAATTTGCTAAAGATAAATGTAATTTTTCTTTTCTAGCATTTTTAGTTTTTTTTCTCATTTTTTTATAATTTTTTCTCTTTCCTACTCCTTTTGTTATTCTTTCATTCTTTTTAATTTGTTTTTTTGTTTTTGTGTTTACCTTTGTTTCCTCCCTTTTTTCTTGGTTTTTATTTTGTGTTTTGTTTTATTTTGTTTTTTTGTTTATCTTTGTTTTGTTTGTTGCTTTTTTTCTTTGTTGCTTTTATCTTCTTTTTGGTTTTCTTATTGTTTTTGTTTTTCTTATTTATTTTTGTTTTGTTTTTGTTTTTGGTTTTCTTATTATCATTTTTTAGTTCTTTAATTTTTGATTATCAAACTAAAGTTGGAAAAAAATCTAAAGTCTACAAAAGGGAAAATTAATTTTTGTTTATTTTTTTTTGAAATGGGAACTTAAAAAAGCTTGATTACTTAAAATTTAGTTTTGAATTTGAAAATTTATTTAACTTGTAAACCCCCTTCTTTTTGTTCTTATTTTTTCTTTTATTTCTTGTTTTATCCTATCTCTTTTTTTGAAAATCTTTTTTTTTATGGAAAGAAAAACCAAAACATTATTGAAATGTAAATTTGAGACCCAAATAGGTATCAAGGATGCTTTATTGACCCACATGACCTATAAGTTTATTCTTATGTGCTTGAGGGGAAAAAAATCCCACACGGCTATTCTAAAAATAAAGTGTGACGAAATACAAAATAGAATAAAATAAAAAAAATTAGAACAAGTTATTTGTGAGAGTGGGTATTTGGTGTTCAACTATGATCCACTATGTTACTCTTAAACATATTTACAAGAGTAAAAAGGGAAATTATACAGTTGTAACTCAATTGCTTCTTATCCTTTTGGGTTGGATTGATGATTAATTTTGTAGGTGCTGCCCTGCCAAGTTTTATGTGATTCCACCTTTTCATTCCCTTGATTGAATCAATGAGAGACTCTCCACGTATGATTCCACATGTTAGACAATAAAAATAAACTAGCGTTAAAAACGAAACATCAACTTAAAAGGAATAACGAACATCATATCTAATAATACATTTTGCATTAGACTCCAACAAGAAGCAAAACTAGAGCAGCCACCATCTTTTAGCAGTATGTTGAAGTAATATAAGACTGGCGTACCAATTGGAAGAGCGACCCCAATTAATATGAGCATGAGATAAAATATAAACAATCACAGGAAGTCCAAATTCAATTCCATGTACAAGAATTCCCATATGTTATATGTACTAAGATGGAACCAATTCAAAACTTGAGCCTAAGCCTAAAGCTATCTTAGGTCCTAGTAAAAGATTAGACTAAAGGATGGAATTAAAAAAATCAACATGTGGGAAACAGAGCTGGAAAAGTACGAAACCACGAACTAAGCAACTTGGCCAGATTTCCAATGAGCCACTCACAACTCAAGCAATCAACAAACGGAACAAGACAGCTAAAATTCATTGTTGGAACTTTAAACCCACGTCTTTTATGTTAGAGCAATCAATGAGTAATCACATGAAGATCAAACTTGAAGCAAACATTTAAAGCCAGTGTGCAAGCGTCAATTCAAGTGGGCTTTCACTGCGCTTTAATGAATCCACTGGAACCATAAGTACAATATGCCAAAATCCCATTGACTTTATAACTCAACGCAGTGACCAGCACTATTAATGCAAAATCAAATACCAACTAACAACAAATCAATTGTCATCCACTTATGTTTGTTTTTTAGTAATGGAAATGAAGTCATTTGGAAACAAACAAACTGTAAAAAACTTTTCCTATCACTGAACATTAAACACGATAGTAAGCATAAAGAAAACGCTTAGCACCCTATAGCCATGTAGAGTCAATGGGGTAGAGCCAATCTCATTTACAAAACTCATTGTGGTTCGAGCATGAGGAATAAATCCTACAGAAGCAGAATCCAAATGCAAAACTTATGCAAACACACACACGAAGGAAAAAAGAAAACTATGGCAAACCCTGTTTGGATGTAAATCCGGACTTTCATACCAGTTTAGAAACTGTCACTAAGCATTCAAGAGTATATATGCAATAACATATGGATTGTTCTATTCCTTCTACACTACACAGCAAATGATCAAAGTTACATAGCAAGATAAGCTTCCATCAATATAAAACCAAACCAAAGGGTACAGAGGCAAGAAACATTCCGACATCAAATCTTAACCAAAACTCAGAGGAACCAATACCCAGTAGAAGAACAGTTAAAGGATTTACCTCTAAGAAAGCCGAGATGGTGAATCCTCTCCCCAGCTCTCCTTCCTTATCTGCTCAAAGTTTCATCGACTCTCATGGCTTCTGATTTCAAGATCTCCATCTCCCTTTTTTTGCCCTCTCTTGATTCTCGGTTGCTCTCTTCCCCTCTCCATTTCCATTTTTCCCTTCGATTCACTCAAACCCCAAAATCAAATCTGCCTGTTGCTCTCTCTCGATTCTTGCTTGCTCTTTTTGAACCTCCTGAATGAAAAAATCCCCTCTCGCCTTCTCTCGCCCTCCGTCTCTTTCCCCATCCTTCTCTGCTTCCCTTATTCACTAACCCGAAATCCCCCTTCAATCTCTCTATTCTCCTTCTCTTATTTCATCCCATGCTTCTCTATATCAGAAGCTCCTTCCCTGGTTATCTCTTTCGCCTCCTCTTTCCAGTCCAAAAATCCCCCAATTTTTTCAATCCTCTATCTCTCCTCTTCTCTAATATGAAAACCTCCAAGGCTTCCTCTCTAAGAAAGACAAGAAGAAAGCCCCAAAAGACCCTATCTCACTCTCGATTCCTCCCATCTCCTTTTCCTTCATCTCCCTCCATTTCTGTTAGCTCCCCCTCTCTCTTTCAGTCCCCTCTCTCCTCCCCCTCTCTCAATTTCCTCTTCACTTTTTGTAGCCCCAGCTTCGAATCTCCCTCCTGCGTGAGTGTGGTCCCCTTTTCCTCCTTTGTCTGCATCTGCCTTTTTTCCTGTTCCTGCGTCCCCCCAAAAGCCTCGTTTCTTTTTCTGCCCCCTTTCGTGTTCTCTCTCTGCTTCCTCAATTTGCTCACATTTTTTGTTGTCCTCCCCCCTTTTTGATCCCTGAGAGTTGTACCATTAGTGGTTAGGAGCCTCCTCTCCTGGATGTGAGAACAAGAACACCACTCAAAGTGGGGACTACGCATCTAGGGTTTCCCCGGTCTCTTTTCATTTTTTTTAATTTATTCTTGTTTTTTCTGCCTTGGGTATGTAGGCTTCAGACTTGTTAGGCTAAAACTATAGGCCTCCGCCCATTTTTTGTTCTTAGTCCTTCTTTTGTTTTTAAGGTTGGTTTTGGGTTGAGCTTCTGAAAGTTTTTTTTTGTTTTATTTTTTTCTCGAGCCTTTATTTTTTTATTTTTTTTGCTTGGATTTGGGCTCTCATAGATTAGGTCCCAGAATCTTAATTTTTTTTATTTGTTTTGGGTTTTCCCTTTCTCTCTTTTTTTTGATATATATTATTTTTTTTACTCTTTTTTTATTATTTTACTTTATTTCTTTATTTCTTTTATTTCTTTTTTTTTGTCCCCCCCTTTTTTTACCTCTCATTTTTTTTGTTTTAATTATTATTCTTTAGTTATTGTTATTTTTTTATTAACTTGTTTTTAGCCTTTTCTCTCTCTCTCTTTCTTTGTGAGTTTTTACTTTTTCATTCATTTTCTCTTTTCTTTTTTTAGTTCTTTTTTATTTTGATTTTTTTTAATTCTATTTGTTGTGGATTTTTGTTACTCCCTCTTTGATTTTTTTTTAATTTTTTTTGGTAAAATTTTTGGATTAATCGGATTTTGTTTTTTTATTTTTTTTAAATTTTATTTTTGAGTTCTTTCTCCTTTGATTTTTTTTGAGCTTATTAAGCTAAAAAGACCTATTGATTTTTGTTTTTTTTTTGTTTTTCATTTTTTATTAGTTTAATTTTTATCATTATTTTTGGAATATGTCCAGACAAAATACGGTGTTTACAATAACAATTAAAGTCTAAATTCAATAACACAATTAAACATATTAATACCCATTTAACCTAATTAAAAATGAATTTAAGGTCATCAAATTAGTCTCACCAAATTACTATAAAACTAAGTACAAGGTGTATAAAATAGATAATTACTCAAATTATCAAATCCCTTCACACTTAACTTTTTGTACTCCTGAGCAAAACAAAAAAAAAATCAAAATAAAGCAACGATGTGAAAATTGTAAGGTTAAAGACAATTCAAGCTCTATAGAATCTCAATAGTTCAAAATAGTTTTTCCTACAATAAAAAAAACAAGTAACGTGGCAATTTCATTTGAGAAGAATGAATCAAAGTATGCAAACTCTCACTAGATGTGTGTATGTTCTCAATTCTCTCAAGTATTTTGAGTAAGGGTTTCGCTCCATTTCAACCTATCATAATCTTACTAACATAGCCTTATTTATCTTCTCAATTTCCACTAACTATGTCACACATAATACATAAACCAAAAGGACTTATATTAAAGGTTTTAATAGGGTTAAGATAAAGGTAATGATAAAAATAAAAGGAAAAGTGGGCAAATGCCTCAAGAATAAAAAAAACATTGATAAGACAAATACATTAGAACAACTGTATAACTATGCATCTTAGTCAAATATTTATTTCTCATTAAACAAACTAAATAAATATGTATGTTTGTACACATATATACTTTTCTTTTTAACTTTTTCTTTCTTTTTTCTTTCATGGGTTAAGTGCATTGTACACTCCACCTCAACCATAATTTTTATCATCTTTGTTTTTCTTTTTTTTTTTCAACAACCTAACTTGATGCTTTAATTAACACTTTTTTTTAATCAAATACAATGCTCTCCAATTACTAAGCTAGGGTAGGGATATTCTTGGCTTTTGATTGTAAAGGGTTAAAATTTAAAGAAAAGGATAATAGGCTCAAAATGATTGAATAATGGATAATATGTGTGGGTTGGTTATTTGGCTAAGTGGCTAATAAAAAAGAATGCTTTTAATCATCTTCATGCGTGCATGTGCAGTTATAATCTTAATCAAGAATCAAGACAAGTTTTAGAGTGAAAATCATGATAGATGAATGCTCACAACAAGAAGGAAACAATATAAGGCTTAACATTTTCATATGTTAAAGATTACCAAAATCAATTCATTAAAATTAAATTTATTGCCAAGTTATTTGAATTCAAGGAAACAAGATTGACTCTTAATCATGTTAAAATACTTTCAATCCTAAATTACTTCAACTTGCAACTTTCACACCAAAAAAAAAAAAAAAAACAAAGAAAACAAAAAGGCAAGAAAAGAAAAAAAAAGGAAAAATAAATAAAATAGCAAAAGAAAGGCTATACAAAATAACAAAAGTAATTCCTACCTCTCATACTTAAATTTTACATTGTCCTCAATATAAACACAATCTATCAATCAAATATAGGTTATGAAAATAAAAGAGAAGAAAGTGATGTATAACTGGGTGGGTCAGGTGTATGTGGGATTATAGAGATGCAACTCCTCCACTATATGTGCCTGAAATCCTTCATAAAAGTGTTTTAGCCTTTGTCCATTTACTTTGAAGTACTTGTTGGCTGACTCATTGTCATAACTAGCTTGTTACATACTTATTTAATCCATTCATACTTAATAGCAACAAATTTATAACTGTTACTAAGTTTTTGACAATAGTTTTGGTCCATTTTCCACACTACTTAGAATTATAAGGGTCAAAATTTAATTTTCTTTTATTCTTCACTCATAATCATCCTTAACAAGTTTGTTTTAGTCCATTTGATCATAAGATACACCTTAAATGCCTAAAAGAGTGATGTAGCTAGAATTCTCCATTTTGTCATATTATGCATCAAATTTTAAAAATTCATAACTTGGGTTACATAACTCCAATTTACACAAATTGGTGTCTACGAAAAGCTTATGATGTGAACTCTATACTAGAAAATTTCAAATAAAAATGAATTCATTTGATCCATCAAAAACCTATGAAACCAATACTGCATTAGGTGCTACAGTATTAGACCATTTTGCATAATTTTGCCAACTTTAAAAATTCATAAAATATCATAATTTTGTTAATTTTAAAAATTCATAAAATATTTTGTATACCTTCAAAAATTTTCATTCTTGGCTTATTAAAAGTTCTATAAATTGTCTAATTGCATGCCACCTAAATTAAGTCATTTAGGCCTTCAATGATAGATGTACAATTTATGATTCATTTGAACTAAATTTTGATTTTAAAGTGGCCCAATTGACTTTCAAATTACACTCTTCCACTTTGAACAAATTTTAATCATCCTAAGCATCCATTCCATATAGTCTAACACATAAAATAAAGCTTAAATTAAAATATGACCATCCAACTCCTAAAGCTACACATAGTCTATATAGCATGCCATATTCAACATCATACACCATTGGCCATATTACCTCACAAATTAACATATGCATATGCTTAAACTTATACATAAGTTTCCATTACAAAACCTTGTCATATCTATCATATATTTCTATAATTACATTATACATACCAAGTTTAGGTACATGCAACATTCCTATTTCATCATTTCTAGTGTCTAGCTTTTCTCAACTCCTTTTCTTTTACTTCAAGAACTTGAAATGATTAGTAGGAACTGATAAGAATCTCAGTACCAAATCTTAACCAAGTCAATGCATACAAGAATATCATGAGAAAATGCAATACATATAATATAAGTATATGATTCATAGATATTATCTAACTAAGATATAGCTTTTAGCATAAAAATTCATTTGTCAACAAGCCATGGCATCAAAACAAACTAGTTAGACTCAATTAAACTTAACTCTAGGCCAAGGAAGAGTTATTACACTCAATTCCATGCCATAGGAAGGTAGGAGCTGTAACATAGCCATTTCATATGCATAAAACTCATAATGGAAAAGTATATCAAAGTATAACTCATGAATGCATCAAGTAACTTGTAACACCATAATGACTTAACTCTAACTAAGCTCCCTCTAGGCTTGATTCCATATGATTTCCAAAGAACAAGTATAAACCGTGGCATTTCCATGCTATAAAATGGGGTTCAAACGCTCATAATTTGTCCCGTGGGTCCTGTGAACCCATCAATCACATGCTCCACTCAAACTCTATTTATACGACTCATACATAGCATCAAACAACTTATAAACCATGAATATGAAGCCAAAAACTAAGAAAATGTAATTTCTCAAATGAGCCCAAAAGTCAGATTTTTGGCTCTAACTTTGGAAATCCTAACTAATTCTAGTAAAATGGGAATCAAGAAAACCATAGCTCTCTGGAAAACTTTGGATGTTAAATTCACAATAAAAATAACTCCTAAGCACAATCTCAGTGTTTTGGACCATGTTTGACATCGAAAAAGAGACAGAGGTCCGGCTATCCCTGGTACTGGTGTAGCTTGCTATCATGAACTTCGAAAATCCATAACTAATTCCACAAAAATCTAATCTAGGAAAACTATACCAATTTGGAAAGTTACAAATGTTAACTAGAGGGAAAAAATAAGTTCAGATCGTTTTAGTAGCCTTGGACCTCAAAAACTGATGAAACAGTAATGAAGGTCGGATGGCTTCCCTAATACTGACACAGAACTTCAGAAAGTTCATTCTCCCTCTACAGACCTCCAATTGAGGTACTTCTAGTTGTTATAGCTCACTGTGGATATCTAGTTTATCCCCATAAAATTTCATGACAATTGGACACCGTTTAGTCTATGAATGACGCAGATTCATTTTCAGACCTAGTTGCACAGTACAATAACCAAAACCAGAAAATTCTCCAACTTCAACAATTCACCAAATGTTTCCTAAACCTTTAAATATTATCAATTTTAGCTTCTTGGGAAGCTTTCAATAGACTCTAGAGGCATGCCAAATTTCATATCAAGAAGAGCTCATTTGGTCATACTTTGAAGGAGCTCACAAATTTGGTGGTTTTGACATTCAAAATGGTTCAAAGTGGGTCCAAATTGCCTCTCACATGTTCTAACACCTGTTGGAAAAGTTTTAAAGTATAAACATAGCATATAGGAAATGCTCAAGTGATCCAGATCATCATACATTTCAAATTCACTATGTTATGGGTCAAAATACACTATTACGTATAAGCCACAAAAGGGCCAAATTCTACATTTCCATTACTTTGGCTTTCTACATAGTTCATATATCATTTATACATATTTCTACACTTGCTCAAATATTTATATCTCAAAAATAGTAGGTGCATATTCATTTTGGCACCTCTTTACATCAAAAGAACTAAAATAGCTACACAACTCCCTAAGCATGCTCAATTGGCTCCTTGGTGTGCACTTGGTTTTCCTTGAACTCCACCTAACATGTTAAGATGGGAGAGGGAAGGGGATGAGATTCAAGGAATCTCAATAGCTCATACTCATTCAAAGAAGCAATCAAGACATATAAACAAGTCAAAGCATGCAAATCATTCACAACTACACAACACATGGTTTTCATGCCATGATATCATATCAATGCCAAGAATAAGCTCTAGGGACTTTTGGTCTAACCTCACCCAAGTTTTGGGACTTTTGGATTGGCTTCACCCTTGGTTTAGGGACTTTTGGCTCCACCTCACCCGTCTCAAAGGACTTTCAGCACCACCTCACCCAAGTAATTTTCACAATCTGTATCATAAGCATATTAGTATCAATGCATCAAGGCAACATCAAATGGCATGTCTCATCATACAAGCACATACACAAGCATACAATGACCATTACACATCTAAGAATGCAATAAAAAAGGGTAGAGAGCTACCTTATCGGCTAACACAAGCCTTCCCTTTCAAATTTTCTTCTCCCTTCTTGGTTTCACAATCACAACTAGATGGAGTTGCTTCTCTTCAGCCTAGACACAACAAAGAGCATGGAATTATTCTATCATCAACAATTATTCACAAAGTTAGGAGTTTCTTCATAGCAAACCCTATAAAGTATAAGAAACTAAGGGTTCTCTCTCTAGAACTCCATTAACTTTCCTTCCTCTCTTAAGCTCCTAAGAAAGAAAAGCAAAGAAGAAGAAGTGAAGAGATATAAGTTCTAGCCTTCTTCAAAAGTAGTTTTCCACTTTCCCTCTTCTAAACTAAGCCTAACTCAATAACCAAAATCATAGAAAGAGAGGGCAAAGAGAGAAGAACAACATGCTAAGAAGAAAAGCTATGAAAATCTCAAGCTTGTTTACCTTTTTACTTGTTCTCCTTCCTTCTCTAGGTCTCTCTCTCTCTCCACAGCCCTTTTCTCTCTTTTGGTTGAAGTTGAGGTCGGTTAAAGGAGAAAGAATGGATCTGGACATTTTAAAAAGTCAAATTCTCTTTTTTCATGCTTTTCCGGACTAACCCTTACTATAGCGAAATATAACCCTCGCTACGGCGAGCACGTATTAGTCCCAGACCCCTATTTTCGCTACGGCGCGCGCTACGGCGAGCAGTTCCTTAGTTTTTTGTATGGGATGCCTGCACTCGCTATAACTAGAAGCATTTTCACTATAATGAAAAGGTACTCTCGCTATAGCTAGACCCTTTCTCGTTATAGGGAACAGGTACATTCGCTATAACTAGGCCATTTCTCACTATAGCTAGCAAATTTAGAAAATTTTCAGAATTTCAAAATTTTTCAGCTTCTCTTTTTTTTTTTTTTTTTCTTTTCTTTTTTCCGGTTGTTACATAACTCTACATATAAGCATCTTAACTCGTTCAAGTATTCAAATATATGCAAGATAGAGAGATAAAGCTACCTTATGATTTTAGAAACTTAGAACTACCACTAATCCACTTGTTGGTTCTCTTTTCCTTCACTCTCTTTAACTTGGCACTACAAATAGGTGAGCTTGAGCTAGCTTAGCCTACATAAAATAAATACAAGGCAAATTAACTCATTTAGATCCATTCAAGTCTTATTATTATCATTTAATTCTATCAGAGCCTAATATACAATTTCAAGCTAGTTTAGGTTCATTAAGAGACAACTCTTAATTTTCACTTCCTAGGCTCGAAACTTTCACTTGTTATGGACCTTATAACTCTAATGGAACTCATTTGGCTCATCATATGCTTGATTAAATAAACTTAAAGCTAATTTATTTTTTTTAGGCCTAATTAAACCCTAAAATTTCAATCTTCAATTTAAGGTTTCTAAAATCAATCTAATGATCCCATTAGTATTTATTCATCACATTTAGGCCTCTTGAATTATCAGGATCTATCAAAACACTCTTTAGGTGATCTAACCACCCCTTGGCTGAACCTATGCTACAATGGAGGGTTTTGGGAGTTTTTGTGATTCCTTTTAAAATTTTGGCACATATAAAGGTTTTTTAACTTCTTTATAGTTTAATTAGGATCTTATATAGCTTGAAATGCCCTTTCAAGGTTCCAAAATTCTTAATGTGCAATTAAAACCCTAAATTGCATTTTGTTACTTCTTACTTAATTCTCTTTGCATTATCTAAATCTCCATGCTTCAAAACCATGATTCCTATCAAGTTTTGGTTAAATTAAACTCCTTTTAAGATGCTCTTGTCTAGGGCAAATTGATGAGAGGAAAAGAACTCAAGGAGAAACAAATTTCCTAATTCAAAACATATCTTAATTGAATCCTTACTAAATGGAGATTTTTGCAGTGGAATTAGTTATTTCAAACTCTTTTCTTTCTCCAAGAGTTCAGCCACCAAAAGTGCTTCTTTCAAGAAGCTAACCACCAAGAGAAAGAGTTCAAAGAAGAGAAGAGAATTTCTAACTAGCATAAGATGAAAAAGTAGATGTTTTCTTACCTTTCTTAGCCTTTCTTTTTCTCTTTTCTCCCTTCTCTTATTCATCTTCCTTGGTACATTTTAGAGCTAATTAGCATTGGTTATAAGGGCTGGGTGGTATGGCTGAACCTATATAAGGGGAAAAGAAAAGTTTTAAAACAATTACAATAATTTTCATTATGTCCCGCAGGAAAAGAAAAGTTTTAAAACAATTACAAGAATTTTCATTATGTCTCGCAACTTCAATTCCTTTGTTTGAGCTTATTTTGAATCCTTTTTAAGAACCATTAGTTCCAAATGAAAATCCAAGTTTTATAATTTATTAAAAGCATTTACTTCAAAATTTTTGAAATTCTAAATAATCCAAAATGGCTCAGTTAAAGTTTTGGCCAACTGACAACCTAAATTGCACACCGGTAAGGTTTTAACAATTATGATTATTTTCATGTTTTTTAGGGTCTCTGAAAATCATAGTGAACTTAATTTTACCATTTAAAATTTCTTTCTTTGAGTTTCCAAAATTTTATCTGAAACTACGATTTTACCACTACCTTTTTGATTTAATCTATTTAGCAACTTTGGCTTTAGTTTTAAGCTATTCATGGTTTTAGACCTCATTTCTAGATGCTCAGATTAATATTTTATCCTTATTTAACCCTATTTGATTTTATTTTAGGTTTCTTTTTTATTATCTTATTGATTTCAATTCATTTTTAGAAAGACTGGAATTCATAATTTCAAACACGCCATAAGGAAAAATATGAGCAATCATAAATGGACCAATCTATTTAAAATGTAGCTTAGCTAGCATCAACTTAAGGCTAAATTGTAGAGGAAGACTTTTACGCCAACATAGAGCTCTTTCCTTTCTATCATCTTATCATGTATGGCCATGGTCTTCTCTTCATATATTCTGGAGTTCTCATAAGCTTCTAAACGAATTTCTTTAAATTTTTGAAGTTGAAGTTTTCTTTGAGAACTTGCTTGAGATATATCCATATTACACTTTGTCACTACTTAATAGGCTCTATATTCAATCTCTACCGACAAGTGACATGCTTTATCAAAGACTAACCTATAAGGCGATATGCTTATAGGAGTTTTGTAAGCAATATGTTAAGCCTATAATGCATCCCCCAATCTCTTGCTCCAATCTTTTTTGTTGGGCTGAACCATTTTCTCCAAAATTTGATTTATTTCTATGTTTGAGACCTTAGTTTGTTCATTTGTTTATGGATGGTAAGGAGTTGCTACTTTGTGCATCACACCATACTTATGAACTAGGGCTTACATGTTTCTATTGTAAAATGAGAGCCTTGATCATTGATGATAGCTCTAGAGATAACTTGTAGAAAATATGAGATCTAACAAAATTCACAACAATAAAAGAATTATTAGTTTAGTGGCTTTAGCCTCCACTCGTTTTGAAACATAATCTACAACAAGAAGAATATACATAAAACCAAAGGAAATAGAAAATGGTCCCATGAAATCAATGCCTCACACATTAAATATCTCACAAAATAGTAATGGTTGTTGAGGCATTTCATTTTTATAAGAAAATGTTACCTATTTGTTGGCATCATGCAGAATTCTTACAGTATTCATATGCATTCTTAAATAAAATAGGCTGATATGATCCAAAGTCTAAAACTTTCTCAACATTAAGCTGAGGACTAAAATGACTATCACATGTGAGTGTATGACAAAAATGCAAAATAGATATGAACTTATGATTAGGAACACACTTCCTAATAACTTGATCACTACATATGTGCCATAAATAAGGACCATCACAAACATAATATTTGGCCTTACTCTTGAGCTTACTAATTTAATGCTTTTTAAAATATGCAAGCAATTCAAATGCAACTAAGAAATTTATCATATCTGCATACCAAGGATCTTTACCATGCAATTGATATAATTGCTCATTTGAAAAATTATCCCTAATAGTGTAAGACTATGAAGAATGAGGAATTCTACTTAAGTGGTCAGCTACAAGATTTTTTGTTTCAATTCTATCTCTGATCTCAATGTCAAACTCTTATAGTAGCAACATCTATCGAATGAGTCTAGGCTTTGCATCCAGCTTCTTGAAGAGGAACTTCAAAGTTGCATGATCAAAATAAACAATCACTTTAGAACTAAGAAGATGAATGATCAAAATAAACAATCACTTTAGAACTAAGAAGATGAGAATAAAATTTATCTAAAGCAAAAATAATAACTAAAAGCTTTATTTTAATAGTAGTGTAGTTAGTCTAAGCCTCATTTAAAGTGCAAGATGCATAAGATTTCATATGTGATTTTTTGTCCACATGTTGAGAAAGGATTGCACCCATTATAAAGTTTGATGCATTACACATTAACTCAAAAGGAAAGTCCCAATTGGGTGGCTAAATGATTGGTGGAAAAGTAAGTCTTTTCTTCAACTTGTTAAAGGCTATCTTGCATTACTCATGAAAATTAAAACTCACATCTTTTTGAAGGAGTTTAGAAAATGGAAGAGTAATCTTGTTGAAGTCTTTGATGAATCGTCTATAAAATCCTATATAACCAAGAAAAGAGTACACTTTCCACACACCAGTGAGGTAAGGTAACGAGGTAATAAATCAACTTTAGCCTTATATACTTCAATGTCATTCTAAAAAACTACATGCCTTAAAATAAAGCTTTGCTCTACCATAAAATGACATTTCTTATAGTCAAGAACCAAATTGTTCTCAATGCATCTCTCTAATACTCTGCCTAAAGTCATCAAATAGTCATCAAATGAAGTGACATAAACAACAAAATCATCCATGAACACCTTCATGCAATGTTCAAGAAAATCAAGAAAAAAAAATTCTTACTATACTTCGTTGGAATATACCTAGAGTGTTGTAAAGTCCAAAAGTTATCCTCCTATAAGTAAAGGTAGTAAATGGACAAGTAAAAGTGGTCTTTTCTTAGTCCTTTGGTGTTATATGAATTTGAAAACATTTAGAAAACCCATTTAGAAAACAATAATGAGATTTTCCTACCAATCTCTCTAACATGTGGTCTATGAATAGGAAAGGAAAATGAACCTTTCTGTAGCTTGGTTGAGCTTTCTATAGTCAATGTAAAATTTCCAACTATTCGGCACTCTTATGGGAATGAGCTCATTCTTCTCATTAGGTACCACCATAATACCTGTCTTCTTGGGAATCAATTGCACTAGACTTACTCACTTGTTGTCAGATATCGGAAAAATGATACCAACTGAAAGTAGTTTACTAACTTTTTTCTTAACCATGTCCAGAATCAAAGGGTTGAGTCTTCTTTAGGGTTGCCTTACTGATTTCACTCCTTCCTTCAATAAGATCTTATGCATACATGTAGAAGGACTAATCCTTGAAATGTCTACATGTGTCCACCCTATTGCCTTCTTATTCTTCTTTGATAAGTCCAGCAATCTCATTTCTTGGTTAGATTGGAGATTATTTGCTATTATAATTAGTAGTTTCTCATTTTTTTCCAATAAAGCATATTTCAGATTATTAGGTAAGGGCTTGAGCTCAAGTATAGGTGGTTGTTGTATGGAAGGCACAAGTATGTTTGGAATCAAGTTTACAACACCATTCACTTATTTCCTATGCTCAATAATCAAAACAATATCTCTTGAAAGCATATGAGAATCAAACAAAATGGCAGAACTAGTTTCTTCAATAATACAAAAAGATTTAGTGGAATTTGAATATGCATCAATTTCTGAACATGTAGCATATTTATTCCATCTATCACAATAATCTAATCATTGAATCTATAAATTCAACAATATCATGAAGTTTATATTTGGATAACCTCTCCATCTAAGATTATATATGGCTGTATAAGGATCATATCTATTTTGCTATTGCTATTGCAAAGGTCTACCAAGAAAAATGCCAACACATAATTTAGTATTATCTTGCAATTAACGGCACTAATTTATGGTATGTGTGGCTAATGAACAGATACTGCACAAAAGTGCAAGAAATTATTGTGGTTGCTTTTATCCAAGTGTTAATTGTCTAACCATAGAAGCTAACTCTTCAAGCTTGATCTCTATCCTCTATTGATCCATAGATGTGGTGTAAATCTTATTGACACCTTGAGTTAGAATGATCAATTTGGTACCAAATTGTTGTACATTTTGAGCCACATTTGTAATTAAATTTCTGACAGCAGTTGGTGTAATATCCTAAAATTAATTAAGAGTAATTAAAAAAAGTATGAAATTATTAAGAGAAATTTAGGAAGATTATACAAAATAGGACTTTTTAAGGAAAAGGATTATTTTGGGCTTTTTTTTAAGGCATGTAATAATTGTTTAGTAATTTTGATGGAAAATAAAATATTGTTGTAGATTTGAATTTAATTGGGTTAAAAATTTTATTTAGACCCTATGATTAATTTAAATATATCAAGGATAAATTGTGGAAGCCCAATTTTAGTTTTATAGAGATCTAACACAATTAGGCTTGCTTATCTTTAACCTAAGACTTAAGGAAATCAGGCCATTTTGAATATAGGGCCCATTGGACTAGCTCATTTGGTCTAAAACCCTAAGAAGCCTATTTGTCATTTACTTTAGTGCTAAAATATACATGTTCTGTGGAAGCAAGGAGCATTTTCGCATCTTGAGAGGAAGCCTAAGGTTTCTCAACATCTTGCCACTTATTTGCACTTCTAAAGGGAGATTTAGCCAAAGTAAGGTATATAAAATTTGACTCTCTCATCTTCCTCTCTATTTTGGTTGATTGGTTTTTCATTTAGAGAATTTTCACCTTCTTCCCAAATCTAAAACTTGTTATTTTGTAGATTTCTTGTTTGATTTTCGGAGTTTGAAGTTAGAGGGACTATTAGGTAAATATCTTCTCTTCATTTTAATGTATTTTATGTTGGAAATTATCCCTAACGAATGACTTATATAATGAGTTTTGATTTTGTGCAAAAATACTAAGGATTTGGAATGGGATATTATGGTTTTTGTTGTTAGAAGGCTCAAGTTCAGATTTAAAATTCATTAGAAACTAAGTACGTGGTTCTTGATGTTAGAAATGAATGAGTAGTCGATTTCTGTAATAGATGATGATTTAAAAAATTGTTATGGTAGTTTAGGACCTTTAGAGTGTTAAAAATTTATCTTAGCTTTTAAGAATTTGATATAACTAAGTGAGGTAATCAAGGTTAATTCTAATTCTTTACATATGTTTATTTTAATATAATATTTGCTACACTTATATAATTTATATGCTAAATAATTGCTCAAGTTACTACACGTGCAATATGTCATGATTATTGATAAGCATAAATTTTACATGTTTTTAACTCTCCTAAATTAAGCATTTTAATATCCAAACATGGCTCTAGGGGTTTAATTAGGTAGAATTTGGTTTCATTAGCCATTTATACACTTTAGGAATTTAATTGCAAAATTATTGAATTTTAATGTTTAACTTTCTTTAATTAATTTTGTGAATTTTTCCTATTAAGAATTTCCTATTAATTGTGCAGATTTTTCAATAGGTAATTGGGTTATGACAAGGAGGTTAGAGAAGAGGAAACAAGCAAAGAATATGGGAAGCAAAAAGAAAAGAAGAAGTACATGCATGGACTCTTTAAAATGGATACATGAATAGAGGAATAAAGGCTTAGACTAGAAGAAGCTGAAGCACGAGTTCCTCTTTGCCAAAACCATGTCATATGTGAGTAGCCATATGGAAGAATTTAACGTGGAAACAAATGAAGCTACGAGCTGGAATGAGCTGAACATGCATGAGGTGGGAACACGAGAAGAACGAGCAGCATGGAGAAGCTTCTTTCACTTCGTTGGTGGCTGGATATCACGCTGAAAAAGAACGAGCTTCGAGCTAAAAAGAAGAGGCAGCTCCAGGATCATCCACACTCCATTCACGCTGCAGTATACATCCATTATCAATGTAGAACACGTGGAGCAAGCCTCGAGTCCAGGGAGAAATGCATGAAGGACTGGTTCATCAAGCTGAACGTAGCTGAAACAGAGGAAAAGAAACTCTCACGTGGGGAATGATTCAAGAAGCTTCGAGCTGATTGAAAAGAACAAGAAGCATGAGCTGGGCTGGCACTGGAACAAGGAAGAACAAGCTGAATCACGAGGAACCCACGCAAGGGCAAACGCTGTAAGAAAAATGGCTGGAAGAAACATGGATGGAAAAACGCGAGCAAGCTCAACGCTGAGCTGGAATGGAAGAAGCTGCTGAGCAAGCTGCAGAACGAAGGAAACCACGTGAAAAATTAATAAAGGAGCAATAGAAGGAATTCATGCAGAAGATGAGCAGAAAAACGAAGGAGCTGAACGTGGTTTTGCTTGAATTTTTGTATTATATTCAGCATGCAAGTGGGGTCCACATTCAAATATAATAAAAGATGAAGAAGCTAAGCATATCACGTGGAAGAAATATACACATACAGAACATGGGGTTGCTGAAGAATCATCGTACATTCATGAGGAAAGCCCACTCATCAATTTATCCAAGTCAGAGAAGCTTTGGGCACGTGACTTTTACTAAGTAAAGAAGAAGCAACGAGTTGAAGTCTGGGCAGCAGCGTACATCGTCCAAACTTCATTCTATCTCACGTCTCTCCAGCATCTGCACGCCTCTTCCAAATCCACCACGCCTCCACATATTTAGAACTCCTAGTTCATTCATGCAACTCCATTCCCTCATGCCTATATATATCCACGCCATAAACCACTCCTTCGTCCACTCCACTCTCTTCTCATCTCCACTACCATTCCATCTTCCATCTACATTCCATGAAGTTCTAAACTCCATCTTGAGGCTAGCAAGGAGTAAGCTCTTGGAGAAGCTTGAATCCATGGAAGCATAATTTAGAATTTTGGCTAAGAATTTCTATACTTTTCCTACACTTTTTCTCTTTCATTTATTTTCTTGGTTAAGATGTATTTGATAAAGAATTTGTGTAATTATAATTAGTGGCTGGTTAGACACTAATTAGGAAGTAATTTTTGATTAATTGATTGCATTAGACATCAATATTATCTGAATTCCATGTATGCTTCGGAGGTATTCGATAAAATACATGAGTGAGCGTAATTGTTTAATTTGAAGATTCCTTAATGTTTAGTTGGTTAATTAAATATTTAGGATGATTCAGAGGTTAATCAATTAGTTAATCAATCAAATTAAGTGTTCATTGATCCTAAAACAAGAATTGACAATTTAATTTGGATGTGAGGTTTCAATTCAACATTAGATAGTTAATCTCTTGAATCTTGAGTGGTTACTCAAGATAAATTGTTATGAACACGATTAGGAACTCTTAGGCCATAATTAATCATAATTAGAATAGGATAAGGATAGTGGATACCAAGGGACGAATCCGAAGCTAGTCACAAGACCATCTTTCATTCATAATTCACCCAATTAGATAGAATTTAGGAATTTTAATTCAATTTAGTTTTAAGTAAATCAAAACCCCCTAATTTAGGAATTTTTAGAGTATTTTAACAATTGAAAAACTCAATTAAACATTGAACGCCAATTCCGAGGGAGATGACCTAGGTTGTGCCACTAACTATATATTCTATCAGCCTAGTATTATTTTGAGGGTTATGCGACAATCCGCTCAATTATGCACTGAGTTGTGACTGGACTCAATAGAATGCACCGAGTCGTAAGCATGGTCATTTGGAAGTTGGCGCTGTAGATGGGCCTTTCTTTATATTTTTGGCCATTAACATGTAAGTGGTTACTAGTATGTGATAGTAGTCACTCGTAATCTAATTAGCTCATTTGCTGATTATAATAATGTTTCTAGTATTTTTCTATATAAATTGCATTTATATTAATTATTTTGCACATATGTATAGAATTTCTCTTTTGTTACTGAAATTCATATCTCATCTCATTTTATAGGTTAACAATTTTAGGTGAAGGTTCCTCAACTAAAGAAAAAAGGAAAAGCAAATGGATGACCACCCCTATATTTAGGCTTTATGTGGGACTTGTGTTTGGATGCTTTTGATTTTGTATATATGTTAATTTTTGTCTAACTTAACTTGTATAGCATTGATAAATGTCATTTTTCTATATTTTATTGCCCTTAATTTAGATATTTTGATGATTAAATATGGCTTAATGATTTAATTAAGTGAGATTTGATTTTATTAGTCATTTTTGCAAACTAGGATTTAATTTATAAAATTATTGGTTTTTAATGCATAAATTCCTTTTAAATAACTTTGTAAATTTTTCTACTCAATATTTTTTATTATTTATGCAGATTTTTTATGGGCAAATGAAAATAAAATGGTTGGAACTAAATTTGGAAGAGAATTGAAGGTTATAATATCAATTGAAGGGCCAAGATCTTAAGATAGAAGCTATATGTTTTGCCATGCAAAGGAGGGAATAAATGTTCAAATTTTTAATGAAATTTTTAGAAAAATGAAAATTGGAAAATGGGCTCACTCATTTCACACTCCATAGCCCACTTGCACCATTCTTTCCTACACGTACATGTAGCACGTCCAGCCATTCACAAATTCACTCAAGTATTATGCACACACTTATGTGGATAGCATTCTCTCCATTCAACATGAGCTCACACATGGATACAGCATTCTTCCACTCACATGTCACTCATATACACATATGGCTTAATGCATGGCATGATTCTAATAGTTGAATCATGTAACACTCCAGCTTCTTACACACACAGCACTTAGAAGAGGCCCTACTCCTCATTGCACATGCACTCTTATACATTCAGCTATAGGATACAAATGAGAAGGAAGAAAAATATGATGCACATGGCTCTCTCATCCATTATACACACATCTCTCACACAGAGCATGCACCTCACTCACGAGATCTAAAGGCTTCATTTTCATGCAAAATAGCTCACTCTTACATGGCATTTCCATCTACTTACATGTCACTTCATTCACTTATACAATCACACACAATCTGATTTAGGCACGAGTTTCATGTGAGAATGATGCACACATAGACAGCACACATATTCACGCATGGAAGGAGTCTTGAGTTAAGAAGGATTAGATCTTGTGGGGGGCAGATGTCTTACCATGTCAGATACACTTACACATCCATAGCTCTCTTTACATTCATAAAAGAATTATGCTACACGTTGGCATATATACACATACACGGCACTCACTTATTTATGTAGGAGCTTCCTGAAGACACGTAAGCATAAGCTTAGGAGATACATGGGACCTGGCTCGAGTTTGGATCGGAAGGCAAAGAATAATGCACTAGATTCATATGGATGTTGAGAAAGTCTTAGGTTCACCAAGTCTAATGTCAAAGGGGGAAGAAGGTAGCACATGTGACACACACATGAAGGGAGAATCACGTGAAAAAAAGAAGCACGCAGAGAGCATGATTGGTACATGAGAAGAAGGCACAGGGGATCACGTGATTGTGGCTCGGGGAAATAGAATGTGAATGACATGAGTGGGAAGAGAGAAGAGGAAGGGGGACATGTGATTCAATATTGGCTTGGGTAGAGAGGAGATTCAAATATATTATCCATTCATCCATTTTTCAAGCTCCATGCCTGTGGCTCCTTTCTTTAATTTCTTCCTCCATTTCTTGCAATCAATGGCTATTTAAATCCTCTTGGTGGCTAATCTTGGATGCAACTCCTTGATGGAAACTTGAGCTCTCACCAATCAAGACTAGGCTAATTTTCTTATCTCTTTTTCTAATTTTGATGTCATTTTATTCAATGTTCTATTAACTAGGTTTAGTTGATGGAAACTTAATTGTAGTGACTAATTTAGCTTTGTTAATTCTTTGAATTTTGCTTAAAGAATTGGAGATGTATCATTGCACTTAAGGTGTTCAATGAATTGCTCTTGAATGGTTGTGCATTTCCATTAATTTTTCTTGCAAATTTTAGCTTATTTATGCAAATGTTATTGTGTGATTAATGTTGAAATTTATTCTTGATTAGTATAATTGAAACTTTTAAGAGTTTGAGTGGTAATTTAAAATCTTAAATGAAATGTCCAGCAACCTAAAAGAATGATTAACCTCATATTTAGGTGTATTCTTATCCTTTTATGCAAGTACTAATTAATTGATAATGTTATAGTCACAAGTTTCCAATTAGTTAATTGAGAATTCCTTTAATGAATGCATCAAACAAGGGGATTAGTTCTAAGCTTAAATCAATTTAATGAGAGCAATGATAATTAAAGTCAAGGAGGTGAGTTCAGGATTAGCTACTTTGTATTGCTAGTTGAGTTCACCACTTAGTTATAGTTTTTAACTTCTTGTTGTTACTTTAATTCAATTTAATCCTAGAAACTAAATCCTTCTAATTCCCCATTGTTCTTGTGTTTTTACTTAGTTTTCACATCTAAAAACTCTCTTGCAAACTATTAGAATCCAACTCCAAGGGAAATGACTTAAGTTGCATCACTAATTACAAAATTTATTTTAACCTAGTCATTTGAGGTTGCTTGGCACAACCTTCAAGCATCATGATGTATTCATTCTTGCCAGATGTAGATATTTTGATGTTTTGTACTAAGGATCTAGTCCTCAAAAGACTAGGTTCTAATTTATATGAATTTCAATGTAATTACAGATGATCGAGCACACAAGAACTCATGTGTATGTATGGAACTTGCCTTGTCAATCTAGTAAACATGGTTGTGACATCAATTATATGTTTGAGCTTAATTTTGTTACATGCATTTTCAGCTGTCATGTATGCTTTATAAGTGAATTGGGGATGTGACGTAGCCATATTTTGCACCTAAGGTTATTCTAGAGTTTTAAGGAGTTGGATATGTTTATTTGATCTGTTGGAATTTGCCCAAAGCAGTTTGAGATTAATTTGAAGGGAATTGTATATTTTGAGGTTGGCACTTGTGGCTTCATGTACACTTTTACTGATACAAAGGATGAAATGCTGATGCATGATAAAGTTCAATTAATCTAATTAAACCTTAAGTCCCTAAATGATAAAGGTTAGAATGGGGAGGTAGATAGGAGACTATATATCATTAAAGCCAAGTATTTTAGCCATAGAAGGGCCCTAAAACTGCATTAGAAGGAGTACCAAATGGTTGGGGTGAATATTTAAGAGTTTAAAATTAAAGATAAACTAAGTTGCAACCAAAACTACCTAAGTTGTGGTTAGAGCTCATATAGAATCGAGGAACTTTGTAGTGTGAGGTGATTTGCCATAATGCAAATCAAATATTTTAGCCCAGGAGTCTTACAAAATTGAGCCATGTTGCGATGCAGCATGTTTCACTATAGTGCTAGTTGTGAATTTCACCTAATGAGGTTACAATATGTAAACTTGTGTAACACCATAAATTCTAGCTCATTTCATGCCATTCATAAGCTTTATTTCATCAATTCCACAAGAACATATGAAAAAGGGGATGAAAATCATGGATTTCTTCACATTGCGCTATATTTAAAAATTTGCAATCGGTGTTACATGGACCCTATGAGCTTATACTATATATTCTCATATTTAATTACATCAAAACAAGTCATTTTCATCACAAAATCATGTCTATAACTCATGGAAACCAAAATAGAGGGTGGAATATGGAGCTTCATTCTCGGCCAGAATTGCTCCATTTTCTGACCAAACTTTGAAAAATTATAACTAAATCTAGAAAAATTGAAATCATGCAATATTGTTCATTCTAGAAATCTTTGGATGTATACTTTACATTAAAAATATGCCTAGACCATAACATCCATCACAGAGGGCATTTGACATCCAAAATGGTCCAAAGGTCTCTGGAATTGTCGCAGAATTCTATAGAGAACTTTGAAAATGTCCAATTAATTCCAAAAAAATTCAATCCATACAAATGATACCAATATGGAAATCTTTGGATGTTAACTAGAGAGAAAAAATATCTCCAGATTAGTTCATCAAGCTTATACCTTAAAATTCGATGGAACAGTACTTCTGGTTAGGCAAATTTACTGATACTGGACAGAAACTTCAAAAATTCATATCTCCCTCTCTAGACCTCCAAATAAGGTACTTCTAGTTGGCATGAGTCATTGTGATTGTCTAGTTTCTCTGGATAAAATTTCATGACAATTGAACATCATTTGAGCCTCGGGTGACAGAGTTTAATTTCAGACCAAATGAATAGTACAGCAAACCAGAAACATAAATTTTGCCAACTTTGAAAAATCATCAAATATTCTGTAGAGTTCCAAAAATTATGATCTTTAGCTTTCCAAAAATCTCTTAATGAGACCTAATTGCATGATAAATCTTAGATCAAGAATAACTCATTTGGCTAAAAAGTGATATAGAGTTCTATAATGATCAATTTTGGCTCCATGTAGGATACCAAAGTTACCAAATAGATTTCCCTTGGTCTTGGCACCTTTTGGGCAAGTCTAAAAGCACATTTAAGACTTGTGTGAGCTGCCCAAATGGTCCCAAACCTCATGCATCTCATTTTGGCCCTTCAACCCACACTTATGCACATTTACATCAAACTTCCAAATAGCATACTTGGGCATTACATACTCAAAATAGATGCTAGAACTCATACATTATATCCATACATTTAAACATCACATGATGTCATGTTTACACATGTCTCAAGGTTCATAGACCATTTACAACATCATATACATCAAGAAACATAACTATGGTTCCAAAATGGATAAAGCTAGGCATATGTTTGTCAATTTTCCTTCTTCATTGTTGTTGGCTCCCATTGCCATAGTTACTTAGTCCACCTAGCATGTTAGAGCATTGGAGAGGAGGGGATAAGATTCAAAGAATCCCAATAGCTCTTCTCTCATTCCATCATACATAATATGTGCAAAGCAAGCTTTACAAATCCATGCATGGAGAAAATGGAAGTCATGGACATTTAAAAAGCAGCCTGGCATATGAACAAATCATACAAGACATTCAAGAGTTTACTAAGTGTTTAGATTGGCCTTACACTTCTCCTCATAGATTTTGGACTTGTCTCACCCATTCTTTAAGAGTTTTGGACTCAACCATACTCTTGGGAGCCCACTTTGCTTTTAGGAGACTCTTTACTTGGTCACAACCAAGCTCAAAGGTTCTTGGCTCATCCTCACCATGGTGAAGAGTTCTTAGCTTTTCCACACTCAAGCAAACTCAAACAAATATCATACATTCATTTGAAAACATAATATGTTATCATGAAATCATGGCATATAAAATCATGCTAGCATACTTCCATGGCTTGAAAATACACATACATACATTTTAGCTAAACACATATCCATGCCTGAGAGAAGGTAGAGAGAGTTACCTTGTGTACAATCACACACTTTTCCTTTAGGATTCAAGCCTCCTCTTTCGGCCACACACCCACAAATTGGTGGAGATGGTTTCTCTTGGCCTAGATATAATTTATGGGAGCCAATTAGGTTCATGAAACATATTCTAAGGCTACACAATTTGCTTAAACTCTAAATTGCTCTATAAGCTCCATTATGGTCCATAAAGACACCTAATGAAGCAACACCCCTCAAGAGACTTCTAGGCCTCATTCTTTCCTTTCAAATATGATTCTTGACTCCTTTTAAGCCTCTTGGAGTCATCACATCATTAAAACAAAGAGCCTAGCATCATGTTGCTTCTTTAGGTCATAATATAGAACCTAAGGCACCAAGTCAATTTCTAGGAGTTCTAAAGTTTTTCCAAAGCCTCCCCTCATTTTCATTCATCAAATATGACTTAAGAATGGCCTTAGAAAAATTTAAAACTCTCCCCCACTACTAGAACCCTCTTTGGCCAAGACATAGGCATCCTTTGGGCTACATGGAGTTTTCTTTGTTTTCTTGAAGGAAGAACCTTGTGGGGAGTATCTTAGAGGTCTTAGGAACTCAATCAAATACTCACACATGCAAGGAAACTCATATATCAAATCAATTTTTTGCAAGGTATTCAAGAGCTCTACACTTTTCTAACTTGGAATTCCTTGGTTTTGCTTGCAATTTCTTGGCATATTCCAAGTTCCCACACTCCAATTTCATAATTTCTTATTAGTTCTAGGTCAGAGTTTTCCTCCTTTAGATGGTTCTGTTTTTAGGCGTTACACACACAAGGAAGAGCAAGAAGGAAGAAGCAACAAAAAGTAAGAAATTACCTTGGGTTCAATCTTCTTTCAAGAGTGTTTCTTCTTGCCTTAGCTTCCTCTTTGGATTTCTAACTTTTCCCCTCTAGTTCAAGGCCAAAACTGAACCATTTCACTCACCAAAAACATGAAAAGATAAAGCAAAGAGAGGAGAGGAAGGCTTCAAGAAGAAAGACTATGAAAATCCCTACCTTTTGTTAGCCTTTTCTTCCTCCTCTTGAGCTCTCTTAGTGCGTCTCTCTCCCTTAGTCTCATGCTCTGTTTTGGGCAGAAAGAAGGTCTGTTAATCAGAGTGTAACACCATAATGCTTTAACCTCAATTAATCTCCCTCTTAGCTTGATTCCATATGATTTCCAATGAAAAGGACTAAAATTATGGTATTTTAATACTTTAGGTTAGGGTTTAATCAGTCATATTTGGCCTTGTGGGTCCCGTGAACCCATCATTCACATTCTCTACTCAAATACCATTTAAACAACTCATACATAGCCTCAAACAACCCATGAATCATGGATATGAAGCCAAAAACCAAGAAAATACAGTTTCTCAAATGGGCCCAAAAGTTAGATTTTTGGCTCTAACTTTGGAAAATCATAACTAATTCTAGAAAAATGGGAATTAAGTAAACCATAGTTTTTTGGAAAGCTTTGGATGTTCAATTCGCATAAAAATAATTTCTAACCATAATCTCAGCGTTTGGACCATGTTTGACATCAAAAAAGAGACAAAGGTTCGGCTGTCCCTAGTACTGATGCAGCTTGCTGTCATGAACTTCAAAAATTCATAACTAATTCCACAACACATGATTTTCATGCCATGATATCATATCAATGCCAATAATAAGCTTTAGGGACTTTTGGTTTAGCTTCACCCGATTTTTAAGACTTTTGGATTGGCCTCACCCTTAGTTTAGGGACTTTTGGCTCCATCTCACCCATCTCAAGGGACTTTTGGCACCACATTACCTAAGCAATTTTCACAACCTAAAACATAAGTATATTGGTACCGATGCATCAAGGCAACATCAAATGGCATGTCTCATAATATAAGCACATACACAAGCATACAATGACTATTACACATCCAAGAATGCAACAAGAAAGAGTGGAGAGCTACCTTATAAGCCAACACAAGCCTTCCCTTTCAATTTCTCTTCTCCCTTCTTGGTCTCACAATCACAACTAGATGGAGTTGCTTCTTTTGAGCCTAGACACAACAAAGAGCATAGAATTACTCTCTCATAACTCAACAATTATTCACAAAGCTAGGGGGTTCTTCATAGCAAACCCTTCAAGGCATATAAGAAACTAAGGGTTCTCTCTCTCTCTAGAATTTCACCGACTCTTTTTCTCCTTTCTTTGCATTTCTCAACTTATCACACTCTCTTTCAAAGGTTTCTTGCTCATTCTAGGTCAGAACAGAGCTTTATTACTCAACAACCCATGGAAATGGAGCTTAGAAGGAGAAGAATAAAATTAAAAAAAAAGAAGCATGAAGATCTTTAAAGGTTCTTACCTTTCTTCCTTAGCTTCCCTCCTTCTCTCTTAGTTTCTCCTAGTTTCCCTCTCTCTATCAAGCCTTTTTCTTTGCCTTGGATGAAGCTTAGGAAGGTTAAAAGAAAAAGGAATGGATTTGGATGCTTTAAGAAGTCAAATTCTCTTTTTTCATGCTTTTCTGGACCAACCCTCACTACGGCGAGCACGTATCAGTCCCAGACCCCTGTTTTCGCTACGGTGCGCGCTATTGCAAGAAATCCTCTGGTTTTTGTATGGGATGCCCGCACTTGCTATAGCTAGAAGCATTTTCGCTATAGCGAAAAGACACTCTTGTTATAGCTAGACCCTTTCTCGCTATAGCAAATTCGTACATTCGCTATAGTTAGGCCATTTCTCGCTATAGCTAGCAAATTTAGAAAAATTTCAGGACTTAGAAAAATTTTAGCTTTTCTCTTTTTTTTTCTGGTTGTTACATTTCTACCCCTCTTAAAAGAAATTTTATCCTTGAAATTTAAATACATACCTTAAAAGAATAACTCTAAT
Organism: Erythrophleum ivorense; assembly: GCA_026724425.1. NCBI lineage: Eukaryota > Viridiplantae > Streptophyta > Magnoliopsida > Fabales > Fabaceae > Erythrophleum > Erythrophleum ivorense. Next base: position 73,002 of record JAIUCV010000824.1, on the reverse strand, counting down.
ATTTTTGCCTCATTTCATCCTCCAATTCCCAGGTTGCTTCCTTAGATGTTAAGCCCCTCCATACCACTTTCACTAGAGGAATGTTTTTGCTTCTTAGTTGTTTCAGCTTAGCATCCACAATTCCCTTCGGTTTCACTACATAGGAAAGATCTTCCTGCAATTGCATATGCTCATACTCTATGACATGTGAGGGGTCAAGTAAATACTTTTTCAACTGGGAGACATGAAAAACACCATGGATTTGGGCTAGGTTAGGAGGTAAATAGACCAATATACCTAAGATTGAGCTTCCTTACCCTTATTGACTGACTTAGTCCCGTCACTAGAGACACTCGAATGAACATATGGTCTCCAATCTCAAACTCTAACGGTCTCCTTCTCTTATCGGCATAGCTTTTCTGCCTACTTTAGGCCGTGAGGAGTCTCTTTCTAATCAATTCTATCTGTCAGGTGGTCTGGTCCACAATCTCAGATCCTATCATACTCCTCTCACCTAGCTCAACCTAGCACAGAAGGGATCTGCACTTTCTCCCATACAAAGCCTCATAAGGGGCCATCTGAATACTGGAATGGTAACTATTATTATACATAAACTCTGTTAGTGGTAAATACATATCCCAGTTACCCCTCATTTCTAACACACATGCCCTCAACATGTCCTTTAAGGTTTGGATGGTCCTCTCAGTCTGACCATCTGTCTAGGGGTGATATACAGTACTAAACCGCAACCTGGTCCCTAAGGCATGCTGCAATGACCTCCAAAAGTTCGATGTGAACCTGAGGTCTTTATCCGAAACTATGTTACTAGGTACTCCGTGAAGTTGTACTATCTCTTTAATATACAACTGGGCTAATCTCTCCAATGTATGAGTAGTCCTGATAGCTAAAAAGTGTGCAGACTTCGTTAATCTATCCACAACTACCTAAATGGCATCGTGTCCAGAGGATGTCCTGGGTAGCCCTATAACAAAGTCTATGACTATACTATCTCACTTCCACTCAAGGATATCTAGAGGTTGCAACAACCCAGCCGGCCTTTGATGTTCTATTTTTACCCTCTGACATACTAGGCATCTAGCCACATAATCCGTCACATCACTCTTCATCCCCCACCACTAGAAAATTTTCAAATCTTGATACATCTTGGTGGCACCTAGGTGGATAGTATACTTACTCTTATGTGCCTCTTCTAAAATGCTTTCTCTCAACTCATTCTGACTAGGCATATAGATTCTATCTCAGTATACTATCACATCATCCTCAGACACCTTGAAATATGAGGTTTTACCTTGGAAAATCTCATTCTTGATCCATCTCAAGAACTCATCCTCTCTCTAGACATCTAAGATCTAGGTTCTCAATACATTCTCAATTCAGGTTTCACTCAGATACAATTTACCCGATACCACGTGACAAGAGAAGTTCATGTTTCTAAATTTCTCTAAGAGCTCTTACTCTCTAATCATCATATGGGCTACATGGATGGATTTCCTACTTAAGGCATCCGCCACCACATTGGCCTTGCCTGGATGATATTTCAACACATAATCATAGTCTTTCAGGAACTCCATCCATCTCCTCTGTCTCATATTGAGTTCCTTCTGGTCAAACAGGTATTTCAGACTCTTGTGGTCACTGTAAATCTCTAAGGTAGCATTATACAGATGGTGCCTCTAGATTTTAAGAGCAAACATTACAGTGGCTAACTCTAAGTCATGCGTGAAATAATTCTTCTCATGAGGCCTTAACTGCCTAAAGGTATATGCCACTACTCTACCCTACTGCATCAACATACATCCTAACCCTTTGCCCAAGACATCACAATAAACCATAAATGGTTCATTAGGGTCAGGGATAATCAGTACAGGGGCAGTGGTCAAACGGAGCTTCAACTCCTGAAAACTCCTTTCACATCTATCATCTCACACGAATGGTGTCTCTTTCCTAGTTAGCCTCGTCAGTAGTAAGGCCATCTGAGAAAAGCTCTAAATAAATCGTCGATAGTACCCTGCCAAACCTAGGAAACTCTTAGCCTCGGTAATCGTTCTAAGTCTATCCCACTATAACACAGCCCTAACTTTAAGGGGATCAACCGCGATCCCGTCTCGTGAGATCACATGATCTAAGAATTTCACATCAGTCAGCCAAAACTCACATTTACTAAGTTTGAGATACAACCTTTTCTCTCTCAAGGTCTCTATGACTAATCTCAAATGCCTCTCGTGCTCCTTAAAGGATCTAGAGTACACTAGGATATCATCAATGAAGACCACCACAAACTGATCTAGATACGGTCTAAATACCTTATTCATGTAATCCATAAATACAGCAGGCGCATTTATCAACTCGAATGGTATCACAAGGAACTTATAGTGCCTATATCTCATTCTAAAAGCCGTCTTGGAGACGTCTTCTGTAACACCATATATTTCTAGCATGCTTCTGATCATTTCTAAGTCTCGCATGATCAATTGAACAAAAGGGAATGGAAAATGACATTAAATAATGCCTTATTTCGCGTTATGTCGCTTATAAAAATTCTATTCGGTGTCACACGGACCATATGAGCTCATACAACACGTTCTCATATTTAATTACATACATACAACTCATTTGCATAACCAAAGTTGGCCCACAACTCGTGGAACTCAAAGGGGACCATCAAATTCACACTCTTATTTTCGGCCAGAATTTCAGTTTTTCTGTCACAACTTCGGAAATTCATAACTAAATCCAAAAAATTCGAAATCCAACAAAATTTACCATTCCAGAAAGCTCTGTATGTCTACCCCATGATAAAAATAGTTTTAGCTCATGAAACATTAAGGGGAGAGCATTTGACATCCGAAAAGCCACTGGGGTTGCTGCTGTCTGGGCCCCTGGTTCAATTTACTGATAGGAAGTTTCAAAATTTGTAACTAATTCTAGAAAAATTTAAATCATTCTTTCTTGGCCATTCTAGAAAGCTACACATGTCTAATTTATTCTAAAAATATGTCCAGGCCATGAAACACAACACAGAAAACGTTTGACACGCGAAAAGGGGTTAAGGTTTGGACAGCTACTGGTGCTGATACAAGTGTCTGCTATGAACTTTGAAAATGTCCAATTAATTTCACAAAAATCCAATCCATGCAAATAATACCAATTTGGAAAACTATGAACGTTAAATTTATGGTAAAAATAGACTCAGACTAGAGAAAGTAGGCTTAGCTACCCAAATTCAATGGAACAGTGACTCAGGTCGTGCTGAGCTACTGCCACTGTCCCAGAAATTCAAAAATGCATATCTCTCAGCTCAAACCTCCAAATGAGGTGCTTCCAGTTGCTACAAGTCACTGTGAATGCCTAGTTTCTAGCTATAAAATTTCATAGCCATTGGACCACGTTTGCCCCTCGGATGACACAATTTCAAAACTGACCAAATGAACAGTACCAGTGCAAATCCGAAATTCTGATACCAACTTTGAAAAATCATAGAAACTCCCACAGACCTCCAAATGACCTGATCTTTGGCTTCCCAAAAAGCTCTAGGCAAGATCTACTTGCATGAAAAATTCCAAGTCAATAAGAGGTCATTTGGTAAGACTTTGCCATAGCTCAAGCTTATGGCAATTTTGGTCCCAACAAGAGGCAACTTTGGTTCAAATGAGCCATCCATGGTTCCACACACATTTGAGCAACTTAGAAAGCATAAATATAGCATAAATAAGTCCCTCATAAGGTCTGAACTCTCATGCAACTCAAATTCACCATGCCACTTCCATAAACATACATACACAAATGGGCTCCCGAGTGGTCAAAATACATAATTCTACTCATTAGACTCTATTCTTGATACATACACCAACTTTACATAGTTTTACACTTGTTTAAAGTGTCATGGCTCAAAAATAACATTTACATATCTACTTTTACATTCTAGTCATCATAGTATATCAAAATATAAAGGTTTGCCAAGAGATGGAGATTTAAGCTCCTTGGCTTCCATCTTTTGGGTCTTGAACTCCACCTAGATCATATGAGATGAGAGAAAGGAGGGGGTGAGATTCATTGAATCTCAATAGCTCATACACCTATTCAATCACATTTTCAAGGCATATAACATGTCAAGGGTACAAGTATGCAACTACTCAATCAATGAAGCATTCAATTTCTATATTTTTATGTCACAAACACATGTCAAGAATAAGAATGAGCTCTAGGGACTTTTGGGTTGGCCTCACCCCATTTCTAGGACTTTTGGATTGCCTCACTCTTGGTTCTTGGGACTTTTGACTTAGCCTCACCCATCCAAGGGACTTTTGGCCTTGTCTCACCCATGCCATGAGACTTTTGGCATCTCCTTACCCACATTAAGGGACTTTTGGCACTACCTCACCCTTATGAGCCATTTCCATCATTCAAAGACATTCAAGAAAGCATATTGGTACCAAAATAGCAACATAGCATCAAGTGGCATGTCTCAAACATATAAACATACACACAAGCACACAATGACACCATATGCAACAAGAAAATGCAATAAGAAAAGGTGGAGAGCTACCTTGATGCAAATTCAAGCTTTACTTTGCTTGTTGCTTCTCCTTTTTGGTTCCACAAACACAAGAAGGTGGGGTTGGATTTCTTTGTCCTATTCATAATAAACAACACTAAATTATACTCTTAGAACAAATTATGACATCCAACTCACTTTTAAGACTACACTTTGGTCTATTTGTTACAATATGGTTTCATTAAGGACCTAATGAAGCAACTACCATAATTAACATTATTGGTTCCATTCTCTTGCCATATTTAGACCTCTTGACCTCATTTAAGATCCTTGAAGCCATCACACACTCACTTTCACAAACCTAGGTCCATGTTGCTTCATAAGGTTACATTATGGAAGCCATTGCCTCATCTCCCAACCTAAGGCTTCTAAATTTTTTTTCAAGGGTTTCTCCTATCTTCTTTTATCATATAAAGTCCCAAATCAAGCTTGGAACTATTTAAAATACTCCCTAGCTATCTCTAAGGGTCTTGACCTAGTTATGCTTCCATTAAAACCCCATGGAGTTTGGGATTTTTCCTTAATGGATAGGGCACTTGGGAGGCCCCCTAGGAGTCTTAGAAACTCAAACAAACACTCACATATGATGGGGAAGTCTTGAATCAACCCAGATTTTAATTTATGTTCAAGCACCCTACACTTTTCCAATTTGAGTTTTACTAGTTTTTCATGCATTTCTTTGGTATAATCCATCTTCCCATGCCTTAGTTTGATGGATTCTTTTGGATTATAAAACAGAAACTCTTCCCTCTTCATGGTTCTGGTTGAGACATCCTACCATGGAAGAGGAGAAGGAGAAAAAGAAGCAACAAAGGGAGAGAAACTACCTTGTAATCAAGCTCCCTTCAAGAGCCCTTCCTCTTCCCTCTTTCTCCTTCTTGAATTTCGAATTTCCCTCCTCTGATCTGGACCCAAATCAGCACCAACAAATACATTAAAACCATGAAGAGATGAAGCAAGAAGGGGAGGATGAGGTTTCAAGAGGAAAGAGCATGAAAACCTTACACTTTCTCACCTTTTCTTTGGCTTTTCTTCCTCCAAAATTTCCTCCCTTTGTGTGCCTAAGACAGTAGCTCCATTTCTGAGTTTTGGGCAGAGGAAAGTCGGTTTAGAGAAGGGGGAGCTGAACGTGGCTTAAAAAGGGAGTTTGGAAGCTTCTTTTGTGCACTTTGTTTCCATTTTTGCCCTTCCATAATGGCATTTCCTGTTTGGCTTCGTTTTAGCTCCTTTTTTAGAACCGTCTTTTCCATCATAAAATTAAGATTCCCAATTTAATAAAATGCCTTTGGAATCACTCAAATTGGAGCTAAAACCTTTCCGAACGAATCGGTCAAAGTTTAGGTCAACCGACATCGGAAAGAGTACACCGGAGGGGCTTTACCAGTCCCGGGGCTTCCCATGGTTTTTGGGGCCTCTGAGAACCCTGGGCAACTCAAAATTTCTATTTAAAAAGCCCTCCTAGGTGTTTTTCTAAAATTGCACTTATTTACGAAAATGCCACTGGCCTTTCAGCAAATTTTTCGAATCACTCCGACCCTTGTTTTTGGGCAACTCAAGGCTCAAATCCTCGTTTTCTATTATTTAAAATTTTATTCAAATTTTATTTGGCCTTGAATCACTCATCTCAGGGGACTTGCTTTTCAAACCGGCCCGTTCTAGCGATTGTACAATTTACCGGGCGTTACATCTTCAGTTCTCACTCTCAACTTGTGGTACCCAGATCTAAGATCTATCTTAGAAAGCACAGATACCCCAACCAATTGATCTAACAAATCATTGATTATAGGGAGAGGATATTTGTTCTTGAAGGTAACTTTATTTAATTCTCTGTAATCGATACACAAACGCAAGCTCCCATCCTTCTTCCTCACAAATAACACCGAAGCTCCCCAAGGTGAAACACTAGGGCGAATAAACCCTTTCTCTAACAAATGCTTGATCATATATGCTGTTGCTGGGCAATGTGTTGGGAATTATGGGAGGCACACAGCGAAAGCGTTTAAAATTTTTATTCCAATTCCCACCAAGGATCCATCAAAATCGCTTAAACCGAATAGGTTCAGAGAATTACCTTTTCTGTCAATTGAGTTTCTTGTTTACTTTTGTTTGGATTACAGGAACTGACCGCAGATCAGCTCCCTCTACTGGTATCCACACGAACGGGGTTCAGCAACTCAAATGGTGTGCTAACAGCTTGTCCGTACAATTTCTGTACGGTGTCCCTCTCTAAGGATTTTTGGAGTGTCCGTACGACGTTCGTACAATTTTGTACGATGTCCGTATGGTGTCCCTCTCTCTAAGGATTTTGGAGGCAGCTCTAACTCTTCTTTTCTGATATGAAAACCCCTATTTATAGACTAGAGTTTCAGATATATTTAATTAATCAAAATTAATTAAATATATCTATTAGTTTAAATTCAAATCTATCTTATAGTTCAAATTTAAACTAACAATATCTAGAGCTAAATTTAAATTATCTGATTAGTTTAAATTTAAATCTATATGATAAAATCAAATTTAAATTATCTGATTAGTTTAAATTTAAATCTATCTGATAGAATCAAATTTAAATTATCTGATTAGTTTAAATTTAAATCTATCTGATAAAATCAAATTTAAATTATCTGATTAGTTTAAATTTAAATCTATCTGATAGAATCAAATTTAAATTATCTGATTAGTTTGAATTTAAATCTATATAATAGAATTAAATTTAAATTATCTGATTAGTTTAAATTTAAATCTATCTAATAGAATCAAACTTAAATTAATTCATATATATATATATATATATATATAATATCAAATATAATATACATATATATAATATATTTCACATTTAATTATTTATATATATATAAATAATTCCTCTATCCTAGATATTCATTGAATCTAGACACATTTCTGATTCAATGAATGTAGACATTTTAGCCCGAGTTGGTCCGTTCTTGTGTGTGACCCTGCAAGCCCATATGATGTTGGCAGTGGGCCAACTACACTGTTTGACTCATAAATCACAAGCGGCCTCTAGCAAGACATTGTGACTACCCAAATCATATGGAATCAATGATCCGATGCAACCTATCTTATAACCCTATCATATCCCTTTTGTCACACGATATCTAGATCGAGTATGAGGCATGGAAATGTCATCCTGAACTTGCTCGATCATAACTTTCTCGATCTTTGAGCAGACTGATATAAGATGGAACCCTTTCCATCTGAGCATGGCCATGCATTTCTCAGTCACACTCATCGAGGGGCCCAAAGATATCTCTCTATTAATTAGAAGGACAAATTCCATCTTGACCACTCATCTTCCTCTGCATGGATTCCATTATACCTGATCATAGTCTTTATAATCACTCGGTCAAAGGTAACATTAGACTATGCCAAAGTACAGTGTCCTTCATCTAGGAATCTATAGTGATCTCAGGTCCAAGGGATTAATGACATGGTTATATATGAGATAAATTTATGACCTAATCCATGTAGCTTATCTCATGATGAGTCTATCCAGCGTCCTGTTCTCTAACACACGCCTATGATTTTGATTCATATCATCATACATGATTAACACTTAATTAATTAAAATTATACTAATCTTAATTCATCGTTGTTCCCACAAGGATGATTGATTAGGGATATTTTAGATAATTCAAAAAAATAATTTATCCATGGATATTATTATATATAAACATGCAAATAATATAATAATTTAATAAAAAGAAAACTCTTATTTCGTAATAAAAACAATGTTCGTAATACAATGATTGGCCTAGGGCACAATCTCCAACGCAATGTACCTCTGCTGTTCTAGCATCTCCTGATGCTGGCCCATCATGGCTTCATACAGATCAAGTCTCTCCATGATGATTTGCAGAGGATCCTCAGGCCCAATCGGAACCTTTGGCTTAGCTCTCTGAGCCCTGGGTAGCCTGCCTCTACCCCTGCCCCGTCTAGTGTCAACCATGTCTGAAAAGAAGTAGCAATCTTCAGTTCACAATTATAGCACAAGCACATATGCATATGAATGCTACCACTTCCATGGCAATTCACACTAAACACAAGCAAATCACATCATTCAAAAGCCCAACATTGAGCAAAAGTGCCTAAACCTTTGTTTTGACACCAAAAATATAACACCATAATGCCTTAACCTCAATTAATCTCCCTCTTAGCTTGATTCCATATGATTTTCAATGAAAAGGACTAAAATTGTAGTATTTTAATACTTTAGGTCAGGGTTTAATCAGTCATATTTGGCCCCGTAGGTCCCGTGAACCCATCATTCACATTCTTTACTCAAACACTATTTAAACAACTCATACACAGCCTCAAACAATCCATGAATCACGGATATGAAGCCAAAAACCAAGAAAATGCAGTTTCTCAAATGGGCCCAAAAGTCATATTTTTGGCTCTAACTTTGAAAAATCATAACTAATTCTAGAAAAATAGGAATCAAGCAAATCATAGTTTTCTGGAAAGCTCTGGATGTTAAATTCACACTAAAAATAATTTCCAACCATAATCTCAGCTTTTGGACCATATTTGACATCTAAAAAGAGACAGAGGTCCGGCTGTCCCTTATACTAATGCAACTTACTGTCATGAACTTCGAAAATTCATAACTAATTCTACAACACATGATTTTTATGCCATGATATCATATCAATGCCAAGAATAAACTCTAGGGACTTTTGGTCTAGCTTCACCTGATTTTTAGGACTTTTGAATTGGCCTCACCCTTGGTTTAGGGACTTTTGGCTCCATCTCACCCATCTCAAGGGACTTTTGGCACCACATTACCTAAGCAATTTTCACAACCTGAAACATAAGCATATTAGTACCAATGCATCAAGGCAACATCAAATGGCATGTCTCACAATATAAGCACATACACAAGCATACAATGACTATTACACATCCAAGAATGCAACAAGAAAGAGTGGAGAGCTACCTTATAAGCCAACACAAGCCTTCCCTTTCAATTTCTCTTCTCCCTTCTTGGTCTCACAATCACAACTAGAAGGAGTTACTTCTTTTGAGCCTAGACACAACAAAGAGCATAGAATTACTCTATCATAACTCAACAATTATTCACAAAGCTAGGGCGTTCTTCATAGCAAACCCTTTAAGGCATATAAGAAACTAGAGATTCTCTCTCTCTCTAGAATTTCACCGACTCTTTTTCTCCTTTCTTTGCGTTTCTTAACTTATCACACTCTCTTTCAAGGGTTTCTTGCTCATTCTAGGTCAGAACAGAGCTTTCTTACTCAACAACCCATGGAAAGGGAGCTTAGAAGGAGAAGAATAAAATAAAAAAGAAGAAGCATGAAGATCTTTAAAGGTTCTTACCTTTCTTCCTTAGCTTCCCTCCTTTTGTCTTAGTTTCTCCTAGTTTCCCTCTCTCTATCAAGCCTTTTTCTCTACCTTGGATGAAGCTTAGGTCAGTTAAAAGAAAAAGGAATGGATTTGGATACTTTAAGAAGTCAAATTCTCTTGTTTCACGTTTTTTTTGGACTAACCCTCGCTATAGCGAAGAATAACCCTCGCTACGGTGAGCACGTATCAATCCCAGACCCCTGTTTTCGCTACGGCGTGCACTATTACGAGAAACTCTCTAGTTTTTGTATGGGATGCTCACACTTGCTATAGTTAGAAACATTTTTGTTATAGCAAAAAGGTACGCTTGCTATAGTTAGACCTTTTCTCGCTATAGCGAACAGGTACATTCGCTATAGCTAGGCCATTTCTCATTATAGCTAGTAAAATTAGAAAAATTTCAGGATTTTAAAAATTTTTACCTTCTCTATTTTTTTTCTGGTTGTTACACAGAGGCCAAAGGAAAACGTGCTTTTAAGAAGGTGAAGAGTTCACTTTATGCACTTTTCTATTTTGCATTTTAATCCCTATTCTTTATTCTAATCATTTTGGCTCAAATCAATTCCTTTTTGAAATTCATCTTTTTCATCATATTCCTTAGGCTCTTAATCATAAGAATTGCCTTTGAAATCACTCAAAAAGGATCTGGAACCATTCCGAATTGTTTAGTCAAAGTTTCGATCAACCAATGGCTGAAATCGCTCACTGGAGGAGTTTCAACTGTTCTAGGGGTTCTTATGATTTTTAGGGCCTTTGAGAATCCTGAAAAGTTTAAATTTTTTATTTAAAAAGCCTTCCTATGAGTTTTCCAAATTTTTCAAAAATTACAAAAATGCCCCTACTTTCTTCTACAAATTTTTTGAGCCCTTTTGGCTCTGGTTTTTGGACATCTTACATATCAAATTCTCATTTTTTAATATTTAAAATGTTATTATAATTTTAGTTGGCCCCAATTCCTTCTATTTCGAGGACTTCCTTTTATATCTAGTCCATTTCTGACGTTTACGAAGAAACCGAACATCGCATTTCTCACGTTTACAAAGAGACCGGATGTTACAACTTACAATAGTGCTAAGTAGCCTCATCGCAGCGAGATTCAAGAAATTTTGAATACTAAGGCCCAAGGGAAACCTTGCAACAATGTGGGTAGCTTATGTTGTGGGGAGGATTGGAATTTTGGAATGGCTTAGTTCTAGTAGCAAGCTAAGTCATGGTGTGGGTGTTTTAAATTATGATGCAAGTCTAAAATTTTAGTTCCAGAGTTACAGAATGGAATTAAGTCACGGCAGTGAGTGCTCAAGTCGTGGCGTAAATACATCCTGATGCTTTTAGAGATTCTAATAGCCATCTTAGCTATGGCCAAGTCCTTCCAAGTCACAGACTAAGTCCCCAAACCCTTATTTTAGCTTCTAAATCTTAGTTTTCACTATGTTAATGATAAGTAACAACTTATAAACCAATATATAAGAGTTTTGTGCTTTTAAATCTATTTAAGAATGAGTCAAAGGTTCTAAATAAAAATTTAAATTCCATATAAGTTTAAGTCTACTTGCTTATCTGGATAGTAATTATTAATAATTAAAAGGTCCAAATTTCGCCATATTTTCATCCATTGGTAACTAGTATTGGCTTTAGACCTTAAGTACTGATAATCAAGAGTACAATTATACTTAATTAGCATGATTAGAAGTTAGGGTTAGTATAGCTAGAATTTTATTAACCAGTGCTCCTTCTGTAGCTGCATCAACCATGCTTTTATCCATGGGTAGAAGACCTTCATAGAAATATTGAATCAAAAGTTGGTTACTTATTTGATCATGGGGGCAACTTGAACATAGCTTTTTGAATCTCTCATAATACTCATGTAATGTCTCTCCATTCATTTGATGAATGCCACATATTTCTTTTCTAATAACAGTCTCTCTTGAAGCAAGAGAGAATTTTTTTAAGGAACAACCACTTTAAATCATTCCAATAAGTAATAATAGGAGGCTATAGGTAGTGGAGCCAATCTTTGGCAACTCCATCTAGTGAGAAAGGAAATGTTCTTAACTTGATGTGCTCCTCTAAAACTCCTTGAGGTTTCATAGTATAATAGACTACATGAAACTACTTAAGATGGTTATGAAGGTCCTCACTTGCAAGGCCATGAAACTTTGGAAGCAAGTGTATCAATCCAAATTTCAATTTAAAGTTAGCATCAAATTCAAGATATTCAATACAAAAAAGTTAGTAATTAACATTAGGAGCTGCTTATTTCTTAAAAGTCCTATCATTATTATCATTCTCAACCATGGTTACTGAATCATAATCAACCTTAAAAATTAATCAGAATCAACCTTAGTGTTATCAATTAACTCAAAAATCAATTGAGCAACTATAATGTCTCTAATCTTATGGTTTTTGATTTGTCTACGAAAGCTCCTCTCAAATTTAGGGTCAAACTCAACCAAATCACTATTAGATAATCTAGTCATAAAACAAACATGAAACAAAATCAAAGATAACACCCAAAAATTGCAAAAGAAAAATTAAAATACGTTTTAAAAGAATGAAAAAATTGCTAAAAATAATAGAAAAAATACTAAAAATTTGAAAAAAGTGGTCTAAATAATGAAATTTGGCCAAAAAATGGTTTTCCTCATGAAAAAAATGGTGACTTTGAGTCCTTACAATACCTAGAACATATATACCAAATTTCAACTAAATTGGAGTTAGTCACCCCTGATGTTAGTACTATCCAAAATTGTCTTTGCACATCAAAATTGCCTAAAATTGGCCATAAAAAACAAGTAAGAGAGCTAAATTGAAATAAGGATAATTAAATTCTTACTCTAATTGATTATGATTAATTGGCTTCCCAGCAACGATGCCAAAATCTTGGTAATTAGTATACTTGCGACTATCGAATCAGCCAAGATCAGTAAAAAATCACTAGTTTGCAATATAGTACTCACTAGGTCATCTTTCAAGGAGCCTTTAGTTAAATAAATTAGGTTAAGCATTCACACAAACAAAATTGATTCAAATTGGGGTTATGAGCAAAATTAAAAGATTGATTAAAACAAAAAATTAGCTATCGATGTAGAATAAGAACAAATCTATTTACCAAAATGTAATCAATTCTAAATTTTCTCCTCTTATATCTCACCTTCTTCATCATCTAAATGCTCATTTGGTCTGATTTTAATCTCTTGATTATTGATATCTAATGTCCTTAAGCTACAACTTAAGAGTATCATTGATTCTGTTTGTTACACCTAATGCAACCATACCAAATTGATAATATAGAACCAATCCAATTCTTATTCAAATGCACTTGAATAGTCACATAGAAACCTTGAATGTGAATAATAGAATGAATATAATTAATTAATTAATCAATTAAATCAAATATAACTCTTAGATAATGTAAACAAATAAGTAATTATGCAATCTAAATTATCCAACCAGTATAATCAAGATTAACATAGAAATAGAGAGAAATAGAAATAAAAATAGAAATTCATCTGTAATTGAAATCAAACCAATGTTCTTTTAAACCATAAACTCAGGTTCAACATTACAGAAAAACACTCAAACAAGAAAATGTTCATGGAGGCTCTGGAGGTATGACGTTAAAGAGAATGTCTACCTAACTAAAGATGACCTAAGGGAATAATCCAAAACACTAGATGGGCCAGGGTTACATTAGATGGTCCAAAAATTATGAAATTACATTATTAGTTTCTAATTAAAATAGGCCCAGCATCAAAAGCTCATTATTGAAGCATCCAAGCCATCTGTTTACTTATGTTATTTGAAAAAAAAAATACAGATAATGGGGCCTTTATTGATTAATAATAATGTAATTAAACACATTAATTCTAATTTGATCCAATTAATATAAAATGAATCTAAGGTCATCAAATTAGTCCCATTGAATTATTATAAAATTAAGTATGAGATGTATAAAATGGATAATTACTTATATTATCAAAGTATGACAGATTATCAAAACCAAGTTTCAAGGCTCAACAAAGGTAATTATTGTTAAACTCTATTCTCTTATCAAAACATTTAAAATGCTTCAAATGGGCACTTCTAAATCAATTTAAACTTATTTGTTGAAGGTTTCTACAATTGTCTCTTAAATGAGGGCATATAGTGAGAAAGTTTCTAATAAGATTGTAGTTTTAAAAATATTGTGAATTCTAACTCTTAAATTTGATCATGTGGTTGCCATTATAGAAGAGTCCAAAGATTTTTCTACTTATTCCTTTCATGATTTAATAGGTTCTTAGCAGGCTCATAAGGACAGGTTGAATAGATCATTAACAAAAAATGAAGAAAAGGTATTTCAAGTGAAAAAGAGTCTTTTCACATCACCAAATTAGATGACAAAGCACCAAGCATAGATGGCTTTCATGGTGATTATCGTGGTCATGGTTGTGGTCGTGGTGGAAATAAGAGACAAGGTGGATGATTTGGTGAACAAAGATAGTTCAAAATTAAGTGCCATTATTGTAGAAAATTGGATCACAAAGAGGTTGATTGCTAGACCAAGCAAGGAAATAAAAGGAAGTTTGTCAATTTTGCTAAAGAAGAAAGTATGTTGTTTATTTCTCACTCTTCTATCTAACAATGCTATTGATGCTATTTGATTCTTGGATAGTGGTTGTTCTAATCACATGTCAAGTATGAAGTCATTATCCAAAGAGTTTGATGAGATACAAAAATAAGAAGTCCAACTAGGTGATGATAACCCAATCCGAGTCGAAGGGAAAGGTACAATTACCATTAAAACAGACCACAGTAACACTAAAACTTCTGTATGATGTACAATTTGTTCTTAATTTGGCTTACAATTTGTTAAGTATTAGGTAATTGATGACTAGTGGGTATAGAATCTTGTTTAATAATAACTCCTATAGTGTTCGAGATAAAAGCTTTAGCTATATCATATCCAATGTTCAAATGGCATGTAACAACATGTTTCCACTCAAAGCTTCCTAATTTGATAATTTTTCCTTTGTTGTTAGTAAAACTAGTGAGTCTAAACTATGACATTTGTGTTATGGGCATTTGAATGAGAATGGATTAAAGTTGCTAAGTCAACAAAAAAATGGTTAATGGGTTTCCTACAATTAAATCTCTTGAGTTCTATGAAGGGTGCATTTTGGGCAAACAAAGTAGGTAACCCTTTTTAGTAGGAAAATCTTAGATAGCTAATAGTTGTCTTGATTTAGTGTATGCTTACTTATATGGACTCGAATATATAATCATTTGATATAAATTGGTATTTTTTTGTTGCTTGTTAATGATTGCAGTTGCATGATTTAGGTTTAATATTTTGAGATATGAATTTGAAACTCTTGAAAATTTTAAGAAATTCAAGGCCTTGGTAGAAAATCAAATTGGCAGTCGTATTAAGTGCCTTTGAACTGCCAGGAGTGGTAAGTTTATGTCTATTGAATTTAATATTTTTTATGAAGAATGTGACATTTATAAGGAGCTTATTACACTACATACACCAAATTTTTTAGGGCAAAATGTAATTTTGTAAAGATTTATATAAAAATTTAATTTTTAAGGTCATTTTATAATTTTTATGAAAAATTAAAAAAAATGAAGTGGGTTACCCAATACTTACTTGGCCCTATTCGATATTAGACTAACCTGGGTAATATGCTTCAATTTTAAAACCTATTTAAAATTAGGCCAGGTACTAAGTTAGGTTAAAACATAGCCTAACCTAATATATGTACACCCTTGTTAATTTACTGCTTGTCCTATTTCAAGATCATCGAAAAAGAAGCCACATGTAATACCTTTGTTACTCATTTCTTCTAAGGTAACACCATAACCAAACAAAGAGTCATCTAATCAGTTAGGATAAAATCTATAGATCTATCGAAGAGTGAAAGCTATGAATCCCAACCATGCTCTGGTTGAAAAATAAGTTTGGAGACTCTTTCAATACAAGAATTCCTTGCATAGCAGAGTCATGGGAAGCAAATTTAAAGTTGCATTTTTTAAGATAAAATGTCTTTGTGATGCTTATCCATTTTGGAAAGGAATTTTCACCACTTTTGATATCATTTTTTTCATCATTGAAGTGGTGAGTGGGGAATGAAGAAGACATTCCCATTCATAATAGGTACTAATTCCCACCTTAGCACTAGTTCAAAAGTTAATAAGGTAAAATATCTTATCAATTGGGATTGTCATTAGAATCTAAACAAGCTCACTTTTTTTTTAATAAAGCCTTGGTCCCTTTATAACAAAAATCCTAGTCTTTAGGCATGGAGGAAAGGATAAAATAAAGTGGGAAGGAATTAAATTCGAGATTTATATTGTCAAAGGTGGAAACAAAATTATTAATAATGAAAAAGGAACTATTAGGAATTATGTGAATTGGATAGTGATTTGAAAGCTGAAACTATGAATGCAGATTCTCTACATTTCAAAGAGAAGCAACACATTTGAATGGTGCCACTCCTCTCTTCAAATTTGGACCATTCAAATCTAATCTAAATAGTCAAGATTTTCTTAACATTATTTTTTTTAAGTTGGCAATTGAAAAATTATTTTTATTTTACGTTTTGCTTCCTTCTAATACAAATAAATATCAAAATAAAAAAATTAATAAAATCTGAGGCATCTAGATTCTACATGCTTAAAACTACCATTGAAAATCTTTTTCTTTCTACTAAAAGTTATATCATAATTCACTCCTAATAACAAAATCCTCTTTAACAGAGGATTCATAATACATGGGAACTACCTTTTTGGTTGTGATCAAATTGAAACACTTGATCACTTTTGTCTGAATTGCCTATTTGCCAAAGGTTGTTAGTTTGGCTTCAAATTTGCTATCATATTTGAATGCATTACCCCTTAATTTGTAGTAGCATGGACGAATAGCCTTTTAGACAGTTGTGAAAAGTGTGGTTGAATCTAAGGAGAAAACAACACATCTAGAAGCACAATTATTAGAAGAATTGATTATGTTGTGTTGGTGCATTTGTTTCCATCGTATTAAAGTCTTGTTTTTTTAAGGGATTAGGGCTACATCATCAACACCTTTGGAGGTAGTAAAGAATGTGATGTCAAGGGTGGTAATGGCTAGAGAGTTGAATAGCAATTTTAGATCTCTCAAATATACTTAAGGGAATTACACCAGAATTTAGATTGAGAATAAAATGCATAATGATATTTCATGTAAACAAAAGAAGAGGTGATATTATCTTTTGTAAATTATTATTACTTCTCTTTAGAGATGTTTAAATTACATAGTTTTCTTCTTTTATTATGTAAATATACACAAATTCATTTAAAGTAAAAATATGACCAAAATAATTTCAAAAATAATATTGATTTCTTATATAAAAAATATAAGTTATTAAAAGATATATTTTTAAACTTTTATTTTAATGGTATTTGTTTTGTGTTAAAAATTATAAATTTAATTTATTCTAAATTTAGAAACTAGAAAGCTTATATAGTGAATCTCAAAGGAGTGAAAAAGGGTGTTAGGAAAATATAAAATCCTTCACCATAGGTCTAATCTTAGTTAAAATTCCTAACAAAAATATTATCCAATTGTTAAACAAAAGGGAAGGCTTTGAGAATGAACTAGAGATTATTGTCTTGGATATTGTTGCATTAAGGTTGTCCTTTAGGAAGATGATGTTCTCTTATGATATTAACTACTACTACTACTACTACTACTATAATTATTTCTTTGGATCTTTTACTTTAGCCCAAATGAGTTGGTTTGTAACTCCTATATCCTTTAATTTTTTTTGGCCACTTGTAATGCCCAAAAAATAAAAAAAGTTAAGGTTGTTGAGATGAGGTTACATGTCTAATTTTCTACGGAGCCATTAATATTAAAGTCAAGGTAACATGTTTGATTATCCTAATAATAAGTGTTTAATCTAATAATTAATGTAAGAGTTAAAGTAGTATGTTCAATTCTTAATGGGGTAATTGTTAAGGGAGAAACGATTGGATAAGTTAATATCTTTTTTGTAATTTCATATTTTTCATTATGCATTTAAAAAAAATTCATAAATAATTAAGACTCTTAACCTCTTTTTTTTTTGTGGGATCACATAACAAAACCTTACATTTTTAGTTTGTTTAATCACTTCTTATATTAGTTAAACCTAATCGTAGAAAAATCTACCTAGTTCAAAATAAATAAATAAATATGAGCTTGATGAAAAAAATTGATAAAAAATAGACCCACTTTAAAAAGTCTAAACTTAAAAAATGAATTGGGTTTAACTTTTCTTTTAAAACCTAGCCTAAATCTAATTTATATTATATAACCTTTTTATATTATTAATTAATTATATTATGTTCACTTTACTTTACTCTAGGGAAATGCTGAGAGGAAACAACTTATATGCATTCTTTACATGTTTATTGCCAAGATTTTTAATCAAAATAAAACAAACATAAAATCTTTTAATAATTATATAACAAGTATATAAATTTTATAAACAACTACGTGACTTTTACATTTGAATCTCTTATAATAAAGGATTTTATTATACCACATTGCAATAAGGCATTTTAACACCTTTTTAATTTTTTTAAGGTTTAGAGTTTAATGAAAAAAATAAAAATTATAATTGTCACAATAAAAATTTTAATAGTGAAAGAAAGTCATATTTAAAAATTTTAACTATATTATATAATCAAAATTTTTTCCATAATTAAAATTTTTATCTTTACAATTATAATTTTTACTTTTTCTATTAACTTTTTTTGTCTCTTAAAAACAAAGCGTTAAAATGTGCAATATGATTTTTAACTCTACGATGTTCAAATTAGCATAGTTATTAAAAGTTAATATTAAGAAATTCTAACTTTCTTATAGGAGATTAAGGATAGTACTTCAAATCTTATCTTCCTAATATAAATTGATCCACCGCTGTGTCAATACTGAAATGAGGATTAGAGATTCTTTTAATTCTGGTTTATGTTTGGGAATAGTACACCTTCTGTAGGAAACGAAGGAACGTTGTGCTGAACTAAGCTGAAGGGGAAAGATCTTGGCTTAAGAGCTTATGCTCTTATTTGTTATGGCCATAGAAAAGACCCCTGCATGAAAGAGGGCAGAGTTCCTTCCATGACCCGGTTTAGTTTCGGTCATCCCTATTCCTAATTATAAATCACTGTTGAATGGGTAGCTGATCTCACTCATTCCAGGCTATCCCTCGAAATGGTATTAGAGCATAGGAAGATGATAAGGGAAGAAGTATGAACCTTGATCTCCTATAGTTCTTAAAAGTTTTAGTTGTCTTTCTCTCTCTTTTTGATAATTAATCATTGTAAAAATTATCTTGTGTGTTCTTTTGCTGATTGCCTTTAAGTAGTTATGTATTAACATGTATTCTATAACTCGAATTGAACCTCGAATATATGAATTAGATCAAAGTAAACTTCCAATTAGTAGTTTTATTCCAACACCAACACCAAATGAAACCTTTATAGCTTCACCCTTTATATTAGAAGGTGACGAAGATAGTACATGAAACTTGAATAACTGGATAAATATGTATTTAATGAAACAATTAGGATGTCTTGTAGATCCTCAATTAAAGTCTTCTGCCAATTTACCTGAAGAAATAGAAAATATATTAGAAAATGAACCGATAACAAATAAAGAACATAGACTACAGGAATTAGCTAAGCTATTAGAACAAAAGATATATGAAATGAATAATGAAATACATGATATATGATGAAAGAATGCAAGCCACAGTAAAGCCAGAAGAACAACCATTTCACCCACCTAATTTACAAGCCCCAGGATAGAACCAAACCACAACAGGAACTAGTATACCTGTAATAGATAGAGAAACTGAGATCAGTAATACTGAATTACGCCATAAAGAACCCTTAAAGGAAACTAATAATGAATTTATGTTTGAAGTATATTTTTAAACTCATTATTAGTTTCAAACATAAATTCATTATTAGTTTCCTTTAAGGGTTCTTTATGGCGTAATTCAGTATTACTGATATCAATTTCTCTATCTATTACAGGTATACTAGTTTCTGTTGTGGTTTGGTTCTATCCTGGGGCTTGTAAATTAGGTGGGTGAAATTGTTGTTCTTCTGGCTTTACTGTGGCTTGCATATTTAATTCTTTCATCTTATTTTCAAGATAATCTAAACAACTTAGTTCACTTCGAATTGCTGCTAAATTATGTTCTTCTTGTCCCATTCGTTTTTCTATTTCTTCCTGTTCTAATTCTTCTAATATTTGCATCATATTGACTTCTTTTTCTGGTTTAGTGGGGTGGATATTATAGATGAATTTTAATTTTTTTTCTTCCTCTTTATCGAGTTGGTCTAAATATCTCATGAATTTTAATGTTTCTTCTTCATTTCTTCTACACTATTCTAGGGAAATATATTCGGTTTCTTCTATGATGATTATAGCTTTTTCTTTCGTTTTTTGAATTTCATCATATATAGTCCATAAATTATTATTAATGACTTCTTGTCCTCATTTTAATTCTTCGGTTATAATTCTAGTTTCATAAATCTGTTCATTCATAGGTTTGGCTTTTATTTGTGATATATATTAAGAAATTCTAACTTTCATTGTAATATTAATATTACATGACACAACGGTGGATGTATATTAATATTAACATCAATGGGTGTATTAATTCGAATACTTTGGCTTCCTGGTCTGTTATTAAAAGTTATTCTAGAAGGGTTTTCTTCTCCTAATTCTTTGGTATGATCTAATTCTAAGTGTAATTGTCAAGGTATCGTTATTTGTGATCTATCTAATGGTAATTCTTCTAATACTGGCATAAAATGTTTGTCTATTGTTATATTTCCTAAATTGCGTTTATAAATTTTATGTTCATTAGAAAATACTAGTCCAACCATTCTTATTATACTAATTATTCGACTTCTTAGAGGCATTTTTATTCCTTATAATTTATGATAAATAACTAATGTTCAGTTCATATTTGATTCAGCTCTAGAGATAGCAAAGTTTGTGTTAACTGTTAATTTTAATTTTTGGTATATTAAATTTCCATTTAATGCTCCTAATATACTATTATGGACACTGTCGATAATTCAATTATCAGTAATTAATAATTCTATTGGAATGTCTATTTGGGTTTTAAAGTAGGCTTTTATTAGTAATTGTACTCCGGGGATGTAAATTTCTGTTATTTCATCCTTAATGTCTAATTTTTGGATTTCTTGTTCGATTAAGGTTTTATCAATTAAAGGTATTCTTAATATTCCTTCAGTTAAAGTGGCTTCTATCGGGTGTTTCTTTTCTATTACTACACAAGCAGATTTTTCCTTTTTCTTTGCTTTAATGAATTTGCCTATTTGTTGTATAATATTGTTCTTGGTAAGATCATTAGGTGTTAGATCTAATTCTTTATCGCGGATTTTATTATATTATTTTTTATTGAACATCATTCTTTTTTCTACTATTCCTTCAAATGGATTTCTAATTTCTTGAAATTCTTCATATTCATTTTCCTGTTGGGAACTACTTTTGTAACATCCGATTTTCTGAAAATCCAAAAAAACGTAAGGAAACGTGAGAAACGTAACATATGATTTCTCTGTCAATGTACGAAATTCACCGGATATGAAAGGAAGTCCCCCAAATAGAATAAATTGAGGTCTAATAAAATTAGAATGATATTCTAGGCCATAAATAATGATGAATCAATGCCAGAGGTGCCCTAAAATTGGGGCTAAAATAGATGAAAAAAAAATCAGAAAAAGGTCCCAAAGAGCCTCTAAAGTCAAGTTTGAAGGAGCCAGGGACCAAAATGTAAAGAAAAGTTATATGTTGGGCAAAATGTATAAATTGTCCGAAAGTTCAGGGAACCCTAGTTTCACCCTCTATTCATGGCTTTAAGCACGAATATCAAAAAATCGGGCAAGAATCTCAGAAATTCGTGACCCACAGTTAAACTCAGTTTGATGAGATGGGTCCAATGATACCAAGTTGTCCGGATGGCCAGGTGGGATCCGGTCCAGGATTTGGTTAAGCCGATCAGTAGTCATGAGCAAAATGAAAAAAAAAGAAGTTGTAAGAACTATAGAAATGAAAATAGCTAAAGGGCTAAGAAACCCTGAAGGAGTTTCAGGGACAGAAGTACAGTAAATGAAAAGTTTATAGCACAATCATAATACAGAACGGTGAAAATTACACCTATAGACCCGGGTGTCCGATTGACACCGAAATTTATGAGGATTGAGATTAAGGGCCCCTGAACCATGTTTGAAGCTCAGTATGTCCAGAAAGTAGAGGAAATAATATTTATAAATTTTAGAAAGCCTAAAGGTAGGTATTGTACCGTAAAGCTTTAATTGGGCCCAAATACCGATTGTTAGACTGCTGTAAAGCCCAATAGCTGATTCTAAAGGCTCGATAAGAGAAGAGAAGATATGATTAGGGTTTTAGAGAAGATAAAACCCAAATATAAATATAGAATGAAATGAAAAGAAGAAAAAGATTTTAGTTATTTTAAAGAATTAACTATGGTTAAGTTAGAAACTAACTATGGTTGAGTTAAAAGTTGACCATGGTTGAGTTAAAAAATTAACCATGGTTACTCTTCATAACTTAAGGGCTAAGGCAAGGCTTCCAAGTGTGTGGCCAAGAATTTTTGGAAGAGGATATTTAGTTATGAAATTAGAAAATCAAAAGAAAAAAAGGAATGGAATGTTAAGATTTGATCTTGAAAAGGTTGATCCAAGGGTCCAAATTTAGTATGACCATTTAACTTCATTAGATTCATCTTCTTCACCTCCATTCCACCATTTTCATGCCACACACAAGGAAGAAAGAAAGAAAAATGTGAAGAGAGAGAGAAAGGGAGAAAAAGTGGAAGATGAAGTGAAACCAAGCAAAACTACCACTATTCTTCACCAAAATTCTCCATCTTCTCCATCTTCCAACCATTTCTTCCAAAGGGCAGCTGCATATTCATCTTTTCTTTAAGGTGAAATATTGCTCTAAGTGGGAAGAGAAAGGATTTTAGTGTGAGAAAAGCAAGGGAAGCAAGGCTTAAGCGTAAAGAGTAAGTTTTCTCCATCTTATACTTGTAAATCATATGTTTTAAGCTAGTTTTGTTAAACCCTAGCTATGAGTTATTTTTGGACAGCATATGAATCCTTAGAAATGGAGTTTATATGTTGAATATGAAGGCCTTGAAATGAAGTTTATATGTTGAACATGAAGGCCATATGAGCTTTGTTATTGTTGTTATGTGCTGAGACTTTGGAAAACACAAAGACTGTAATCTTTGGGAAAATAGAAAGCATGGGGAGATGCTGTCCGAATTTTCCAAAAATTTTTATGGTGTTTTCTTAATGTTTTAAAGTAATGTATACCTAATTTCAAGTCCTAAAACATAAAGGAAAAGGCTATGGAATTTTTAGAACCAAAGAAATGCACTTTGAGCCTAAAACGAAGCTAGATTATGTGATGACCAAAACGTGATGTTGGGGCTGAAATTTGATGATTTTATCCATTCCAATGGATTCAAAAGGGTGTTTTTAACTAGGAATACCTATGGGAAAGCCCCCAAAGCTCATGAGATAAAATTCCTAAATTTTGGCCAAGAAATGCATACTATTCGCCCATAGTGAATGGGAATGGAAGGAGTTGGATTTCTCCAATTCCAATGGTCCCATTAAGTTTAAAAGGGGTCATCCTACTTTAGAAGTTAAGGTTTATGTATTGATTGTAATGAATTACCATTATGATTATAGGGTTTGATGTTGTTTTTGGAACTCTAAAAGCAAGTAAATCGAGTCCCAAGGATTGAGGAGCAAAGTTTGCTAAGGTAGTAGTTTTCCTCTCTCTTTCCTTAAGCTTGTGTGTTTGTATAATGATGAGTATTATGCTATATCAAGTTGTTATTTATGCTATAAGATGAGATATGTATGTTTAGATCATGCTTGGCCTTGTATGAAATTCTTTGTATTCCCATATGGTATGTGGCACCTTGATTGGTATTATGTTATGTACTTACATGCTTGCTTGTGAATGAGATTAGTTTACTACTACTGAGATTTCATAATCTCACCCTAAATATAACCCATGCTAGGTTCGAGTTCAAGCAAAGAAAGGGCAAAGAGTGTGGAGACATAAATCGAGGACCTTACTTTTATACACCACATTTTGTTATGTAATTAAATATTTTAGATTACTGCATGTATGAATTATGTTATGACACTGTAAGGTACTCAGGTATGAAATAGAAAGTCATGAATATAATCAACCCTTGAGTACATAGAATATGACTAGCGTGCCAAAAATGCAAAAATGCATCTGCTTATATAAAGGTAGAATAATAATAACAATATGTCAAGTGAAGGGTAAAATTGTCTAGTTTTTGTAGGAACACTTTAATATAAATTTATACGCATTCCGCTGATGAAGTATTTTCCCCTTGTAAAAGGCTTAGAGAGCTTGAAATAAAGCCATGAATTAACCTCATATGATTTTTCTATAATTAATTATGTATTTTCAAAGTTAGATAAGAAATTAGAAATGACCAAATAAATAGTGAAATTGTATGAGGAAGCTTTTAAAAGGAAAAATTTTTTATCAGCTCAGGTTTCCGTTGACTCCTCTAAGTTTTATATGAGGTAATTGTAGTAGGAAAAGTGTTATAAAATAAGATATGACAACTTTCACCTTGCATCATATTAATTTCATCATCTTCTGAGATATAGTTTACGAGGTATAAATCACTATTTTCTGATTCGACGTCGCTATTACTGGAAGTACTAGACTGTTCTTCTATCTTTAATTTGTAAATTTCAATATCTGAATTATCTAATTCATCTTCTAAATATATTTTATATTCGAGTGGTTCTAACTCATAATCTTCAGCTAATTCCATAACATTTAGGTTTTTCTTATTTCTGGGTCTTTTACAGTCTATTGATATATGTCCTATTTTTCCACAATTATAACATTGACATTTAGTGGGGTATTTTGTATAATTTAGTTTTCTTTTCCCTTTTTTAAAGTATTGTTGGGGTTTGAAGGGTTTTTGTTTCATTTTAGATTTCGGTTGAAGTTTTGATTTGGGGTATTTTCTAAAACTATCTTATATTTTTTATAAGGTGAGTGATATTTTTGATATTGGGATTTCTTCCTCTTGGCATATTTATTTACAAGTTTACATCCCCATTTTTGAGGTGTTCCGAAGTCTTGGCATTTTAAGATTAATTTATTTGTTTTATAATATTTTTTATTTCTCCATACTTCTTTACATTTGTTAGATAAATATGAGCATAAATAATCTTCACGTCTTCCCATTGTGTCTAAATGAGGCATTAAATCTATTCGATCATTAAAGGCTTTTTGATATTCAACTATTAAAGTTTCAGATAATAATTTTGGTAGTTTATGATAAAATAAATTTAAATAGAATTTTTTTTGGTCATAATTTTGAAGTCTTGTTTCATAATAATATTTTTTAAATTCACAAATATATTGGTTTAAATCGTTGGGTTCTAAGGTACATATCCCTATTTGATGTAATTTAGTTATAGCTCTATGTATTTTAGTCTGTTCGTTGGCTCCTACATTTCATCCTAAGAATTCGTTTCTTAATATTTGTTCATATTTTCTAAGTAATAATGAATAATATTCTCTACGACTATTATAATTTTCTGTTTTCCTTATGTTTTCTCTAAATGCTTCAGTTTGAGTTTTCCACCATTCTAATACTATTCCTGTAAAACTAGATTCAACTACTAGAGGGGCAAAATTAGTGTCTATACTTCGGTTATAATTCTAGTTTTATAAATCTGTTCATTCATAGGTTTAACTTTTATTTGTGATGTTGATATTTCTCTAAATACAATTTCATTAAATATTTCATCATATTCATTTCCTGGTCTTCTATTATTGGTTCAATTTTATTATGGATTCCTAAGGTATGACTTATTCGATCAATCTTTCGATGTATTATATTTACTTCAAAACTTATATCATGTATTTCATTATTCATTTTATATATCTTTTGTTCTAATGACTTAACTAATTTCTATAATCTATATTCTTTATTTGTTATCGGTTCGTTTTCTAATATATTTTTTATTTTTTCAAGTAAATTGGTAGAAGACTTTAATTGAGGATCTACAAGACATCATAATTATTTTATTAAATACATATTTGTCCAGTTATTTAATGAAGTAGATTATCTTGAAGTAGATTATCTTAATAATTCAGATATTAAAATGTGCAATATGATTTTTAACTCTACGATGTTCAAATGTATCATTTTTAATTAAATTATATATATATATATATATATATAAAATATAGATGTTATTATTAAAATTCATTAATTTGTCATATATTTTAATTGAAGAACCTCACCAAAAGCCATATACTCCTGGCCGATGCACAAACCCTTGCCTTGCTTCCTGGCCGGCGAGCGACGACGCTGGTGGAAATTGTATCGCGCTGGCCTCCATTCACGGTAAGCTCTCTCTCCTTTTTCTCTCTTTCTCAATTCACTTCTCTTTGTTTTTATTCTAAACGCGCTATATGGATCTCTTCTGACCCCTTTCTCCAATGCTTCCCTTCTCCTTCTCTGGGTTCCCAATTTCCAGTGCTTCTTCCCTCTCCTGGCTTTGTAAATTTGTTGATAATGCCCACCTAGGGTTGAAATTATTGATGTTTTTGGAAAAGATTCTAGAGCGGGTTGTAGTGTGATGAAGATGGAAATGCCATACAGTTGATGTTATTGCACAGCGGTTGTCTGAGTACGTTGTTAACCTTTTCAGAAATTATCTTATGGCAATTCTATTGGGAATTGGATTCATAAGAGACAAAGTTCTAGGGGAATTAATAGTATTTGTGTGTTCGGGTTCAGAACAGAAAGAGGTGGAAGTTTTGGAATTCAGAACTAGCAAGCAGGTGGTAGTTAATGTGTTATGCATCAAAGGGTTGAAGATATTTGATGAGTTCAAGGAAGCCCCCACAAAATAAGAAACTTAAACTAAACTAATCAAATAAATAAATTAAGATTTGGAAGTTTTAAGAAAGTAAATCATTTTTCTTTTTTATAAAGAACTTAGCACACAAATAAACTCTCTTCCGTTGAGTGAAATCAAACAATTTGAAGTTATTTTTAACGACTCTTCCTCATC
Organism: Erythrophleum ivorense; assembly: GCA_026724425.1. Classification (NCBI taxonomy): domain Eukaryota; kingdom Viridiplantae; phylum Streptophyta; class Magnoliopsida; order Fabales; family Fabaceae; genus Erythrophleum; species Erythrophleum ivorense. The sequence continues at coordinate 45,884 of JAIUCV010000824.1, read as the reverse complement.
GTACAGCAGAATGTTGCTCCTTTGTGGATTAAATGAAATTAAATATTTCAATATATCCAAACTAATACTACATTTAGTTTCATCCTCTGTTTAAAATACCTTGTTACTAGTCAAATTTGCCTGTACTTATCTAATCGAAGAGGGCTAAATACTACATTTGGTGGATGTATTTATGTGGTAAATACTACATTTGGTTGTTATATTTATATTGTCTTATAAGCAGTAATCAAGAGGGATAAGTTAATCTGGCAATTTGTTGGCCTTCATGTGGTATGCTTCTGCATATGATATTATCCTTGTTGAATGCATCACAAGGTAGCGCAAGAAAGCCAATGTCCAAAGCACAAAGGCAAAAACAAATGTTATTATTTGTGCAGGTTTATCTTGGGGTCGGGTCTGGCTATGTAGATCAGCAGGTTTATTTTGAATGTGCTTCGTACATCTTTCATTTTGTTTGCTTAGGTATCTATCTTTGCTCAGAAGTGTTATCCTGGACAGTGATTGATGCCCATATAGAACCAAATGAAAACCAGTTTCTGTTAGAGCGTTAATGTCTATTTATTTGGTCCCTGAATCTTAAAAATACACGATTTAGTCCCTATAAGATTCATACCTCCAATTAGTTGGTTTCTAAATCTTAAAAACACGTAATTCAGTTCCCTAAAAGTTTTTTATCTGACACTCATTAGTCCCTATCAGGACATGTTCCAGGGACTGACAAATATCGAGTTTAAAACTTCCAGCCTTCTTGGAACTGAATTCAGGCACTAAAAGGCATGTATCTTTCAAGGATTGAATCGTGCATTCTTATGATTCAGGGATTAAACAGTTAAAGCATGTGTCTTTCAGGGATTGAAAAGTACATTTTCTCATTAAATTTACTTATCTACTTCGTTGAACATTGAAAGCATTGCAAATATGAACTTTGTGAATATTTCAACAGTGTAGCAACCATTTTCTGCGGTTACTTCATAGGAACCTTTGGAATGTGAGAGGTGTCAAAATGGACTTTGTTCAACTGTGTATATAGGGTGGATTTTTTTTTTGGTTCAAAATATGGGGTGGGTTGGGCTGAGTTTTTATTGTCCCATTTTAAAATAAGTTTTTAGCCCACCCTGTTACAGCCCCTGGAATTGGGCCAGACCAGCCCAATTGACCATTAAGATGGTGAACCTGTTTCCTTTGCAACCACAACAAAATTTGAAAACTCTAAATATATTATTTGAGGATGCTGAGATCTTTCTAGTTGAAAGTAAATATCTCGAATTCTTGATTCTTCCATGTTCCAAGCAGCGTCCCTCATTCCTCAATAGCAAACCCTAAGCTGAAACTGAGCAGCCTGAATCCCACCATGCATCCAGGCTTCTTTGTCTGCCCTTGGTCCTCCTCCTTATTCTTCTTCTTCTTCTTCATCTATTACTCTTTCATTCTTGCAGCCTTCCTTAATCTCTCAATTCCCCTCACTTTGATGATTTCTCTAATTTGATTCCTTTCCATATCAAACCCTAGGGGAGCAAGGATGTGCTTGATTCTGACGTGTCCCCCTCCATTGCTGAAGCAAAATTTCGAAGTGATTCCATCTGGGTTCACACACAGACACAGAGGTATAGTGGATGCTTTCTTCCCTGTGACAAACATAGAATTTTTAGCCCCTCATTTTCTTCTCTATGTTGCTCAAAGGCTTTTTACTATTGTGATAAATCGTAAATTTTTTTTGGTGCCATTTAGTTGGAATTCCAATGTCTTATTGTTCTTCTATTGTGAGCTATAATTGAGCAAGAATCGGCTTGTTTTAACTTTTATTGCACAGTTTAAATTTCTCTATTGTGACGGCAAAATGTGACGTAGATTCAATCTAAACGCTAGTTCATTGAAATGACTAATTAAGTAATCCCATAGCTTGGATGGTAAACACAATGAACTGATGTCTGGTGAAATTTATGTGATGAATTAAGGAAATTGCCATTCTTCTTGTCATTGTTGTAAGTAAATACTCGAACATAGTGATACAGGAAATGTGGCTTGGCTAACTTGAACTTTCCACATGGAAGGACTTGCTACCAGTGTAATCGTTCCATTACTTTTAGGATTTGATTTATTGTGAAATTGAGTTCTCACCAACTTAATGAAAGATTCATGTTCATTTGTCCTCTCTTTCAGTTTAATGATTTTTTTAACGTCAAGTTTAGTAACTCCTTTGAGTAGCTTTGTCCAGTTAATGGGCCTATACCCTAGGCTGCAGCTTCGTAGATGATGGATGGGTTGTAGTTTAGAGTAAAAGTAACTTAAATACTCATTTTGTGTGTTTGGACCATTTTAGTTGGTTCTTACCCTCCTTTTTTTTTTGGGATTACCTATCTTCTATGAGGGGTAACTATAATTATGTATCTGTACTTTTCATCTAGAAGGAAATATCAAATGACCAAGCATGGTGGAAATGATATTTGTGCGTTTAACATCCAAGTAGGTCAAATTTATTTCACGAATCTAAGGCAATATGAACTATTATTTTAAAATAATTAAATTAAAAATTAAGATATTGGAGGAGATTAAAATGATAACAGTCTTAATTTTATATGTTGGTATAAATCAATTTTCTTTTTTAAAAAATAAAGATTAATGTGGAGGTTGCAAAGATTGTAAGTCACTTTAGTTCTTTATTAATAAATTTAAAATCTAGAAAAAAATCATGTTAATAATTGTTAAAGATTAGTCTTTATTTCTTTATTATTAATTACTGTGATTTTGTAATTATATTAAATATATCTATAACTATGTTAGAAAGTTGATCCTAAGAATTAGTTCCTTAATTGTTAGGATTGATAGGATTTTATTTTGTTTCCTAGAATAGTTTTCTTTCTTAAAATAGCTTTATTCTTTCTGTATAAATATCTTTGTACCTTGATCAAGTAATATACACACGAGAATTTCTCAATTTGTGTCATAGTATCAGAGCTCTAGAGTTCTTATAACATCTATCTCTTTTTTTTGTTCAGGCCTTTCTTATTGTTTGTTTTTAACAAAACCTTCAATAGTACTACTTCCTTGTGTTTCGTGCATACCCACTCAATCCCACCTCCACCAAAGACCTCAAACCACGTTGATCGGCATTTTCTTGGTGACTGTACCCTGTTTGGCCTTCCCACGCACTGTCACAGGTTTTTTGGAGCGTCCCTTATGTGCCAGCACGTATGGGCACGTGAACATCATCTCTTGCCATCGTTTTTTTCAAATTTAGTCGTCTCACCTTGCCACATTTGTCCTTGGTGTTGTTTGGTCATTTTGTGGTCTATGTGTGCTCATTCTCCTTTTGTGTGGGTTCTTTAACACTCATTGGCTGCCATTTATTCCTCTGCTCCATGGGTTTTTCTATTCCCTTGTGTTTTAGACCATGTCTAAGTCTATTGTCACCAGACACCGTTTTGATTCAGCCATGGGCAACTCCTCTGGTCCTACGGAGTTGCAAAACATTCCTGTGACATACCGGTTGAACAACAAGAACTATTTAAAGTGGTCTCAATTAGTTTGCATCTTTATGAAGGGCCGAGGCATATTTAGTCATTTGCTTAGTACTGGTCTGAAACCCGATGATCCCTAATTTTCTACTTGGGATGAAGAAGGCTCTCTGAACATGACTTTGTTGCTGTTTTCTATGTCCCATGATATTAGTGATACCTATATGTTCCTGTGTTCTGTTCAAGAAATATGGGAGGCTGTTTGGCAAACCTATTCCAAAGTTCAAGACACCACAAATTTATGATATTAAGATGAAAATTACTCATACCAAATAGGGGTTCTTGTTGGTTACTGCATATTCTAATCTCCTGAAAAGTCTTTGGCAGGAAGTGGATCACTACTAGTGTATTCAAATGAAATGTAGTGATGATGCCATTATTCTTAAGCGTCTTATAGAGAAAGATAGGATTTATGAATTCTTTATTGGCATCAATGTTGACTTTGTTGCTGTTAGGATTCAAATACTAGGATGGGAGAAGTTACCATCATTGAATGAGGCTATTGCTCTTGTCTTGGCTAAGAAAGGTAGGTGGAGTGTCATGATTGATGCCTTACAATTGCAAAATTTTGCTTAGTCTCCAAACATTTTGGGCCTCGTTTTGATGCAACAAAAGGACAATCTGAACACCTTTAACGTTCTAATAAGGACACCTTATGGTGCACCTAATGTAAGAAGTCTTGCCACGCCAAGGAGAAGTACTAAAAACTCTATGGTAAGCCTCCACACATGAAGAAGGGACCCTCCTAAGCTCGTATGGCGACCACTGGTTCCAGCAGTGAGGATACTTCTTTTGTGGTTGATTTCAATAAGAGGAGATTGAGAAGTTACAAGGTCTTTTAGGAACCTTGGAGAAAAGTCTTCTATCTACCACAGGTATTTGTTCTTTGGTTTTCTTAAGTATTTCTTCTCACTCTTCATTTGTCGGTAATTCTGTCTTTAATGTCTCAAATAAGGTTTCTTTTGCCCCTTGGGTCATTGACTTTGGAGCCATTGACCATTTGACTCATTCTTCTCATCGTTTTCTCTCATATACTCCTTGCCCTAGTAATCAAAAAATCACTACAGCAGATGAATCAATCACTACTGTGGCTGGTTAGGGAGATGTGTGTTCAAATGCTAATATCATGCTTTAAGAATGTTCTTTATGTTTAAAGACTTTGCACCAATCTTATTTCTATTTAGAAACTTACAACTGATTCTCATTAGTGTGACTTTTTATCCTTCACGTTGTGTATTTTAGAAACAGGGCACAAAGAAGATGACTGGACTTGCTAGGGAAAAGGACAGGTTGTATCATTTTGCAGAAAATGATAAATGCAATAGAGTCCAATGCCTGTTACCTATGTCTTTTCATTTCAAGTCATTCAAATCCAACAAAGATAAGATTTGGCTTTACTATTTTCGTCTTGGACATCTATCATTTAATATTATCAAAATTATGTTTCCTACTTTGTTTAAGGGTTTAGAAATTGAAACTTTATATTGAGACTTGTAAACTTGCTAAGTATAAACTTGCTTTTTTTTCGATTAGTAATAATAGAACTTCTATTCCTTTTAGTTTGATTCATAGTGATATTTGGGGTTCGGCCCCTATTTCTAATATTTCTAGAGTTCAATGGTTTATTTCATTTATTGATAATTGCTCTTGTGTGTGTCACACCTACACTTAGCATACGCTATAACTTACCATATGGAAGGATCTTGCACTACTAACAGAAGACCCTGTCGATAAGGTTTTGAATTCCATAGTGTAAAAATCCAAGATCTTGTTAACAAGATCCCAGACCTAGGAGATTTGTACTGACCTATCTAGAGAATTTCCAACACTAACCCAAGTATGTTCTGTCATCTTTTCATGCAAAGGTAATAATCAAAATTTACTTTTACATAACGTTAAACACTTCTGTTAAATGTAATCGTTAGGTCATACTGAAAGTTTCTCATGCACTATATTCATATAGATCAAAAGAGAGGTTAACATTACAATGTTACATCCTCACTAGAGTTAGACTTTACATTCAACACTTATTCAAAGGATTCATAAGATCAATTACAGTCAGTACGTAACCTATTAGTCAGTTTGTTCATTCTCTATTTGCCTGACTCCATTTGTAGCATAGTTAACACCTAGAAAAAGGTTAGTTCATAATGAGATAAAATCTCAGTAGTTAACAATGTACTCAAGAAGCATACATATAGACAGTATGGATTACTATTCAGGATACATTCAATGCATACTTAGGTGGTGGAGCACGTAGTATCTAGGTAGCGGCATATTTTCATTCGTTAGGCTACCATGCTTCGGTTATTGGCCAATAACAGTAATTTAGTACTTATAAGAGTCATCTTAGTAGACATACATGCAACCAAACATAGCATAGGGACTTTGGGAATTCATCCAGTGCATTAACGTAAATAGCAAAATGAATACAGTGTTAATTACCTGTTTTGTCACCGTCATTTTGTTACGTTATTTCTTAGCTCTTGCTGTCCCAATTACCTTCCTAAATTTTAATCATGCATTGTCTTAATTAAGAATGAGTCATGGTTAATATTTACATTGAAATTAAATTACTAATCCTCTTGAACAAAATTCCTAAACCCCTTTTGTTAGTTAGCTATTGGAATTCCTAATTGTAAACAATCACATTTTCGTTTTCTTTTCCTTCTCATTAATTAGTTACTATCTAAGTTATTCATGTGTGGTCCAATGCTATGAAGCTAAGTCCTTAGTCCTTATTTTCAAGCTTGATTCTCTAATTCACCATACAAATTCACACTACAATAGTAAGAAACGAAAGTTACTCTAGTCTCAATTTAACTACATTTTCAGATCTGTTTTTGTGAAATTTCTTTCCTCCATTAGATGACCTCCAAAAATCATAAAAATTGGTAGAATAACCCTTTATTATGTTAATTATAAGCCATAGAAACAGTTTTCCATAATTCCCAAGGATAACCCCCAAACTCCTACTGTTTTGGCCACTACCTCAGTTGAACTCGCTGTACACTGCCCTTGTTGTTTCTGGTTTTGTTATCCCACCAAATGAGTTTAGAAAATTCTAAGACTTTGCAGACCTAAATTTATACGTCTTAACTACCTTCCCACCAAATTTCATGCATTGGTTCCTTCATTTACCCATTTAACAAGATTTGTTATGAAATTAGCCCCAAGCTGTCTCATCCAGGAACTAGGTTGGGTTAGTATATTATTTCTTTAATATACCTTGTTCCAAAAATTCTATAAGTTTCCAGATTTCAAGTATAAGGAATGGAGAACTTATTATAAAAGTTTGGACTTAAAAATCCTTTTCTAGTTAATTCTACTAAAGGCAAACATTAGGTGCTTACGATACTTAATCCCTAATTAACACTTTCCCAGCCTTGGTACCACTATTTCAGATTTGTGGCTAGTTACATGGTTCTTTTTGGTGCCTAAACACTCATCATATATTCAGTTCTTTTGTGCTATTCATTTTAGTCAATTTATGCCATTCTCAAGGTGCTATTCCCATGGCTACTAAATATATGGAATTTTCTATCCACCCCACTCTCATTCTCGGCCTACATGATTTCAAAGGGATAGTTTAAGCATTTACCTTGAATTGTCCGTGACTCTTTCCCCCAAATTCCTATACTGGCTGGTTCCTTGGTGTTCCCTGGCTGTCCAATAATAATAAGACATCCCATTTAAGCAATTTAATCCGTTCAATGGGAGTAGTTAAGGAGTTTAGGTGGTTTTCTATGCTTACCTTCATGAGCCTCCTTGAAATCCTCTTTTTCCTTTCATGGTTCCTTCCTACCCTCTAATACCATGGCTTAACCGAGACTTATGCTCTCTTCTCTTGCTTCTTCTTTTAGCCTAATGGAGTTTTAGTGCAGGGAGTTATTGTATTAGCCACTACCCATTGCCTAACCACAAGTGGATATAACAAAGTAATTAAAATTTTATCTCATTTCATGTCATTTGGTGATCTTGCTAGGTGGCAACATATAGATATACTCTTCCTTCCCACTTAAGCATGAGGTGTAGCTGACCTTTAATCCATATGGCTAGAAGGGTGAAAACAATGGTTGAATGCCATTTACCTATACATGTATGTAACTTGGGCGGTGGAAGCATGAGGTGTCAAGGAGTATTTGCTTAATTATTTTCCTAGCTTCTTGCCTTTGTTTGATTGTCTATCTAGGTGTCTCTACCATCACACGTTGCACTCTACACTATCTCTATTTACCCCATGGCTGCATGTAAGATGAAGTCATGACCAATTGCTAGTTGTATCCATATACATCAAGTTTGGATGGTGAAAGCATGAGGTGGCAAGACTTGTTTATTTAATTCTTTTGTTAACTTCATTTCCTATTCGGTTGTCTAGGCAAGGTGGCAGCATGAATGTGTCCTAATTTCATCTAAGCTATATATTAGATGCAATAGTTAATTCCCACAACAACTAAAATAGGAGCACTAACCAACGACAATTATATATACATGTATGTATCTTAAATAGTGATGCATGAGGTGTCAATACCTTGATCACTAAATTCCTTTCTCTCATGGCCCATACCATCGTCCCACTAGATGTTCTTCCTTAGATGATATAAGCCATTTAATAGATATAATCCATTCCTATCCTCCCACCTAAAGAATTTAGCAACACTAAATACCATATACATATATATGATCCGGTGAAAGCATTGTGGTTAGATGCATGGAATCTATTTGTTTAGGACTTTCATTGGTTCTCCTTGGTTGCTTGCTAGGTGTCTCTTCCCCATGTCTCCCACCGTTTATGCTAAGTCCCACTCTTATCTTATTAATTCAAATGGAGCATTTAGCAATCCACGCGGCTAATTATTCCATTTGTACATCCGGGCACATACATATATATACAAATAAGAGATAGCTTCATTAAGTGTTTGGTCCTAACGTTCTAAGACACCACCCACTCATGTACATATATCTACTCCTACACCACATTCCTGGTCATGCAAAATGCTTATGGGACTTAGATTAACTTAGGTGTTTCTTTAGGTCTTTGCCCTCAATATACACGGCTAAGTGAATGGCTATCCCATGGTCACATGTACCTACTTACACTTCCATGTTAACTAAATGGTTAAGTTGATGTCTCAATTAAGCTTCCTAACATATACCTTCCTTTCTAGTCCTAGTTAAATTCCTTAGTTCCTTGTTAACTTGGGTTAGTTCTTTAATGCCTTCCTTGATGTTCTCCGTTAGCTAGTTGGGTTACGTTATTAGTTACAGACAATTTGGAATGTGATAGTGTGACTTGGATTTATTTGTTGAAACAAAAATATAATGTGAGCATTATATTTCCTATTTTTTATAGTATGATTCAAAGAAAGGGCATACAAAGGTTTCGATTTGACAATGCAAAGGATTTTTTTAATCGATTTATCTCTACTTTTTTTCATGAAAAAGAAATAATACATGAATTTTCTTGCATTCATATACCTCAATAAAATGGGGTGGCCAAACGAAAGAACGGTTATCTTCTAACTAGTACAAGGGTTCCATTGTTTCAAGAAAATGTTCCAAAGTATTGGCTAGAAGCTTTTTTAACTGCTATTCTCATTATTAATCGACTTCTTACTCAAGTGCTTAATTTCAAAAGTCCCATGCAAATTTTCACATAGTTTTTTTCAAGTTTCAATGCATCTGACAACCTTGTACAAAGTTTTTGGATGTCCAGTATTTGTCTGTGCATTCTTACCATAGAACCAAACTTGATCCTTGATCCCTTAAATGTATATTTTTTGGATATTCTTCCACTCAAAAAGTTTACAAATGTTGTCATTCTCCTACAAGGAAATTTTATGTATCTGCTGATGTCACATTTGCCAAACTTTATTTTTATTTATCCAGTCAAGGTAACACAGTTGTTGATCCCTCTATACGAAATAAATCCGAGAACTTATTTCCTTTGATTTCCTATCATTATCCGCTCATACTTTACCATTTTTATCACCTAATAGCACATTTGAGCCTCTGTTGTGGCCAAAACAAACTTCAAACCCTATTCATCTATTACAGGTATATTTTCACAAGAAGGTATCATCTTCTCAACCAGAGTTAGTCCAGTCACCCTCTTTTGCTCTTGACAAGGTTGAGGTACCTTCTTTACCCACTAATAATATAGATCTGAATGATTATGATGTTCTTATTACTTTACGTAAAGGTACATGAACTTGTACAAAGTGTCATTTGTCTTTCTTTTTTTCTTATATGCATCTGTCTTCTAACCACAAAGCCTTTCTCAATACACTAAATGTCATTTCTATTCCTAAAACCTTATCTGAGGCATTTAAGAATGAGAATTAGGTCAATGCTATGAAGGTTGAGATGTAGGCACTTTAGAAAAACGGAACTTGGGATCTCGTGCAATTGCCGAAAAGAAAGAAACTAGTGGGTTGTTGTTCAGTATTTACCACTAAATATAATTTAGATGGTATTTTGGAAATATACAAAGCTCGGCTTGTTGCGAAAGAATATACTCAAACATATGGCATTGACTATATGGAAGCTTTCGCTCCTATTGCAAAAATTAATATAGTAAAGGTATTATTGTTTGTAGTTGCTAATCTGGGATGGGTTGGACATTACAATAGTTCGATGTCAAATATGTATTTTTGCATGATGATCTAGAGGAGGAAATCTACATGAAAATTTTCCCAGAATTTCATTCTCAAGATCAATTAGGCTTGTGTGTGTAGGCTTGAGAAGGCACTCTATGGGTTGAAACAATCTCTACGAGCATAGTTTGAAAGATTTTCTAAAGTCATGATTGGTATGGGGTATAAGTAGAGTTAAGGTGATTATACTTTATATTTGAGGCATTGAGTCTCATGGGGAGTAACTGTACTCTCTCTCAGTATATATGGATGACATCATAGTCAAGGGAAATGACCATGAAGGGATTGGGTTGTTAAAAAGGCAACTAGTAAAAGAGTTTGAAATCCAAAAAATTGGACAAGTTAAAATGCTTTTTCTGGGCATTGAAGTGGCTCATTTACCATAGGACATTTTTATATCCCAACACAAGTATGTGTTGGACTTATTAATAGATATAGGCAACTTGGGATGTAAACCCATAGAAACACATATAGAGTTGAATTATAGACTATCTAACGCTTCTATAGATACACCAGTTGATAATGGTTTTTATTAGAGGCTTGTGGGACGACTTATTTACTTGTCTCATATTAGGTCTAATATAACTTATGTTGTGAGTCAATTTGTGCATGATTCAAAAGAATCACATTTCAAAGCACTTCATAGAATATTACAATATTTGAAGGGTACATCAGGGAAAGGACTTCTGTTTAAAAGAGGTGAGGGTTTGACTCTTAAGGCTTATAATGATATAGATTATATAGGATCTCTTGTTGATATGGAGGTCGATCTCAGGATATTGCACCTTTCTAAGAGGAAATCTTGTTACTTGGAGAAGCCAAAAACAGAATGTAGTTGCAAGATTGAGTGTGGAAGCTGAGTTTAGATCGATGGCTCTTGGAATATGTGAGTTATTATGGTTAAAAATAATTTTGAAAGATTTAAAGATCAAGTGGGAAGGCCCATTGAAACTTTATTGTGACAATAAATCTGCCATCAATATTACTCACAATTCGGTATAACATGATCATACTAAGCATATTAAGATAGATTGTCACTTCATCAGAGAGAAATTGGATAGTGGTTTGATTTGTACTCCCTTTGTTCTTATTGGAGGTCAACTTGCAAATGTGTTTGCCAAGGGATTATCTAGTACCACGTTTCAAGACATCGTCATCAAGCTTGGAATGGATGATATCATGCACTAGTTCGAGGGGGAATGTTAAAGATCAGTCTTTATTTTTTTTTATTATTAATTACTGTGATTTTGTAATTATATTAAATATATTTGTAATTATGTTAAAAAGTTGATCCTAGGAATTAGTCCCTAATTGTTAAGATTGATAGGATTTTATTTTGTTTCCTAGAATAGCTTCATTTTTTTTAATATAAATACGGTTGTACTTGATCGAGTAAAATACACACAATAATTTCTCAATGTGTCAATAACAATAAAAATCTAATTTACTATTATTATTATTATTATTATTTATTTGACATATTAATTTCTTATTTTTGATTGTTGCTCCAAAGTCAAGACTCAGGTAGATTGCGCTCATAAGGGTTTCTTTATAGACCTAAAATTCAGAGAGAAAGATGGAGAGAAAGCTATCAGCAGATTTGATCCCCCTTTTCAGTGAAGGGATTGCTCTTATTCTCTATCGCTGGTCGGCTCTCCATACGGCTGTTGAGAATGGATGGGGAGGCCGTGACTCTCGCCTTAAGGCTGAACAACTTGGCACTGACCTACTCTCCTGGTTCACCCAATCTAAAGGTTATCTTCTCTTTCTATAGGGGCCCAAAAAACTACCTGGTTTGGTCTATCAAATGCAAAATCCAGGGGTATATTTAAACATTTGAGTTAGTAATATTTGGTTTAGAATATGTTTATATTTAAGCTAGATTAAGGGATGAAGTTGTATTATATTTATGTTAGTTAGAAGTTAGATTTGAAGTTGATTATGGTTTTTCTTTAGAGAGAAGAGCGATAATTTAAAAGGGTATATTTTAGGATTTTGGACCTACTATTCACTTTTGAAGTCAATTACTAATTTTATTGCCTTTTGCTACGTAGAGCCTCTGTATATTGATGACTTGGAAAACATACTTGATGAAGGTATGCTGTCACTCAATGTAGAGGTTGAGGATGGCAGCGTTGAAGAGGTATTTTTCTGTGATAGTTGGTTTCAGATTCTCACATCAGTTATTATTTGTGGTTGTAATCTGTTATTAACGTTAATAACAAGCATGTGTGTGGTATCAACTAATTTTTATTTCATTATATTGCCAACATTTGAACGGGAAAACACACTTATGTGGACATAGTTTTGTTTCTATTCCCTATTATGATATAATAGATAATGCTCTTTTGAGAATGAGTCACATAACATGGTACATGAACGTAGTGGGTTTTGCATAAATATTCCTAAAGCATATTTTGGCCTATTGGGTTGTTGGAACCCTTCTTAATCAGACCTCATTAGTAATTAATACCATGTTATGTCTGCTGACTACAGTTTAGGATCTTATTTTCAGATGCATGCCAGGTGAATGAGTGTTAATTGTTGTTAGCCAATTTCCGGTCAGATCCCTTGTATTTATTTCCATGGGTTATCAATTAAACTTGAATTATTGAGATGCCTGCTGATGGGATTTTGGTCAAATAAATTTTTATGTTACTTCTGGTTACAAGTTTCTAATTCACTCACTCACACACACACAGACACACATGCAATGGCGGTATGCAATAGCTGTTCTCTTTTTTTTTTCTTTTGTGCAGGTAGCTGAGAAACTAATGATTATGCATGAAGAGTGTCTAGAAGGTAACTTTAGGTCTATTGAGATTCTAAGGGAAGCTGATCTTAAGCAAGCTGCATGCCCACATGTAATACAGGTATATTGTAGTAACATTTTTAGAACAGAATTGATGTTTTATAATGGGATTACATTAATTTGTTGGGTTATATATAATGAATTTAGCTCTTACAACTTCTACATGATGGAGTATGTTGGGAAGGAGGAGCAATGAGTTATCATTTGACATGATGCATGAATTGGGTATGCCCTATTTCATGAAAATGACAAGATCTTGTGTCGTAATGCAATGCTTATTTGTAATTTGGTTGAAAATTAAAAGACGTGGCCTTTTCACATTGTATAGAAGGATGATCTGTGTTATTTTAGTGTTCTAGGAGACTGGGGCTGAAGTTTCAAACGGTTATAAAATATTTCAAGAGATTGAAGGGCTTTGCCGTTTTGATGTACCTTGCTTTTCTTTTCTAGAGAAATGATCTTTTCTTATTTTGGCAATGCAATACGAGGACATCTTATCATCTGGTCTTGTTTTTCTTTCTTTCTTGTAAATGAAAAATGGAAGTGGAATATGTAAGAATTAAGATTAGAAAATCTTTTGTGCTTCAGTGCCAGCATGTCATATTCTAGTGGCAATCTTTTTGCCCTGCCTGTAATTCTTAGTCGCTTGAGTCTTTAGTCCTACATTTTACATCTTTGTGGGTGCTTTTGGCGTCCGTATTCCTTTTTCAATGGCATATATCATCAGATACTATGAGAATTGATTTAAAATAAGTAAAAAATTAATCACGCTTACTTCAATTTGAAACAAAGTCATGAATTGCCCTGGTTAACCTGATGAAAGTAATGATCTTATTGGATGATGAAGTGAAATTAGGAAAGAAATGGCATTGCTCTCATCCTTGTGAAAGATTTATATTCATAGTTACGGTGACTCTTGTCATCTGCTTCCATATATGTGATTTGCCAGTTGCCATTTATGTTTGTTCAGTGAGTATGTTTGGATGGTGCATGCACAGTGTTTCCCTTTGTCATCATATATGCAAAAAAATAATCAGATGATTGCCTGCTTGATTTTGAATGATGTAATAATTATAGACATATTTGCTTTATTAGGTCGTGAATGGTGATGATGACGAGGATGACGATGAGGGTGAAGGCAAAGTTTTTGGGGGTGATAATTCTTCGAACAAGATGATGGACGTGCCAAAATCTGAATCAAACTTGAATTCGGTGGACATGGCAGTCAATGAGCCTATACCCAAGGCTGCAGCTGAAGCAGATGATGGATGGGTTGTAGTTTCAAATAGACGAAATAAGGGTAGAAAAAATTAGAAGTGAAGTCATTTAAATACCCGTTTTGCATTTAGTTTTTTAGTTGTTTCTTACTTTTATTTTTTGGGTTTATACCCATCTTTTGGGAGGGGTAACAATAATTATGTATATGTACTTTTCATCTAGGAGGAAATATCAAATTATTTGCATTAGTGGCAACCTTTTGGGAGTCGTCTCTAAATATATTGATTTCTTAAAGCCTTGTTTTAGTGAATTAATGAAGATATCGTGGCTACTTTTACTGCCACAAAAGATGTTACGTGATGACCTTTTGGAAACTCTATACTTATTTTTTTTAATTTACTCAATTATTATTTGTTCGCGTAGTCATTTTTAGTGTGTAATGGTGCGTTGCAGAAGCTAACTATCATATTACAATATGAAAGTAAAGAGATTATACAGATGTTTAATGACTGTATATTATCTTTGATAAGTTATATTAGACTTTTTAACTAGTGCTAGTCTGATTAGCGAACACATTGAGTAGAGTTAGTTCTTTACATTATATTAATCAAAGTAATTTGAATTAGATCATCAGACTATGTATAAATATACATATATCTGTGTGTGTGTGTGTGTAAATATACATAAATATATATATATATATACATACATACATATATATATATATATATATCTAAAGGGCGTAAGTCATGCTCATAGTGTATCTAAAGGGCTAGTAGGGTCTGCTTCTCCTCATTTATTTCATGTTTACAATTATTTGGACTTGTCTTGGGCATTTCAATGTATAGTAAACTTAAATCTTAGCATTCTTGTCATCCAAATTTGACCACATTGCTACAACATGTGAGAATTATAAAACTTTTAGTAAGACATTTTTTAAAAACTAATAATGATTCAATTTTTATGTATGTAGAAAATGTTTCTCTTTTTCCCTTGTCTAGTTGAGCAACAGCTACTAATACACACACAATCATACTAAATAATGCTATTGCATTACATGCATACAGGATCAAGTTCCTTAACACGATAATCTCATACTAGTCATAAAGTACTTTGCACACTCAGCATCATATGTATCTCACCATAAATATCATACAGCACATGATAAGACAGTGTGCTTAATATCACATTTTCACATGTCAAGGTAATTTTATTCTTTCTAAGGAAGAGCTACTTTTCTTGATCTTGCAAATCATGAAATGTGTTGATACATATTTGTATAATTTTAACCATAAACAAGAAATACTAATTGCATGTTAGGATGTCCTTGAGTAGATCCATAACATATAACAATTCTCATATTAGAGACCTTTATCAAGATGTTATCTCTTGAGAACCTTGTTTCTTAGAGATCATCTCCTATCAAGACTATAATCCTTTAAGAACCTTGTCTCCCAGGTACTAACAATTTTTTGATGTATCATTTCATTTTTTGATAAGAACTCGCAAGGTGACTTGCCCTAAAAACTTTTGAATCAATTTGTTATACGCACCCCAAAAAGCTAGAAACAAGTTGAGTTGATTAGATTAGAACTGTAAGAAAGCAAAGTCATTAAAATCCTAATCTTAAGATGCCACAAAAGTTGATCACTTCCTTGATAAGTTAAGAACTTTGTATTCCACCAAGAACACGGAAAGGTCAAGCAAAACTTGCTGCAAATACTTCAATATTATTAATGTATGTTGAAATTTGTAATACATCCCAAGGCCCCTTAAATAGGCGTCAAAATAATAAAATCCTATAACAAAAAGGTCTTCTTTTCTTTCTTATTCTGAATCATACCTAAATAGGAAAGCCTAACTAAAAAGCTTTTTCTTTAATTAAAGAATACAAATCAGCTTTGAATTTAAAATCCTTCCAAAAATAAACTAACAACTAATGATAGTTAAGGAAAGATAAATTAAAATAAAAAATTTCAACAAAGTCCAAGTCTGAGCCTTTCACAAAGGTAAATTGAGCCCTAATTAAACAATTGTATCCATGCGAGTCAGCCTTGCATCTTGGACTCCAATCTTTGTTCTTCATGTGTTAAGTCTAGTCCATCATCTTGTATCTAAAGATAAGTGACTAACCTTGGTAATACTTTAGAACCTTCAATAACAGCCTCCTTCTCTTCCTTCTCTTGTAACTCCATGATCAATCCTTGCAGAGCTTCTTTCATCCGTCTTTTACCTCTTCTAGTCATTGGGCCTTCAATTCCTTGTGAGGGATCTTGGGAATCTTTGGTAATATTATCTTGAACCTTTTGGCCAATATCTTGATCTCCATCATTTTCTTTTTTAATTGCCAAATCATAAACATCATACATGCCAAGGCCCAAATCTTGGACATTATATATGCTAAATACAATCATCATAAACACCAGTCCATATATCAATTTTCAAATTAAATTAGATATATAGTATATCAGTTATACACATGCATCTAACTATAGGACACAATAGTTACAGGTTGCCATCAATTTTGGCAAATATTTTTCCTTTTACCATTTCTTTTAATGATTTCAATCTCTTAAATGTCTATTTTCAATTGTGTTCTAGTACTCCAACATTTTTCTTTAATTACAAAAACATATTTTTCTCAAGAAATTTTGGTAAAAAATTTACTTTTGTCTTTTAAATTTGACCCATAATTTAATATAATCTTTTAAGTTATTTTTGTTTGAATTTAATTCTTGAGTTTAACACAAGGTTCCAATTTTTTGTTCTTTTTTCCTAACAATGTTTGCATGCTAAACAAAAATCTCTTATGTAGAGGCTACGTGGAGATTAGGTCAATGACATGGAAACTTAGTCAACAACTTGTCCTTCTCTTCCTCTTCCTTCCTCTCTATCTCTCCCCTCTCTCGTCTCTATTTTTCATAGGGTTTTAGGAAAAACTCTGCCATAATCTACACACATTTTTAGAATCATGATATTATTAATGACTCATCAGTCTCCCATAATCCCACAAAAATTGATCCAAACAGGGTAGGTTTGAATGTTTTTCAAGACACCCATTTAGAGCTTCATGGCATACCCCAGCTTGAACTACGATTTAATCACATATAACCTGAAAAGTATCTTTCAACATTGATCATAATATCAAATCAATCTTTTTTGACACATTTGTTAATAAAATTGTGACCTTTGAAGTTTGGTTTAAATCCATAAGGTAACTTAACCAGACATTCACTGAAAATACCGAATTCAGAGATTCCTTCAAAACTTACCAGTGGGAAGCTCCTAAAAATGTTGTAGTAATCTCTCTCAACTTTGGTTTAAGGCAACAATATTTGAGCAAAAAATTTGCACTATATTTTGCTTGGTAGAGAAAAAAAATTCTGCATTACTATACTATGACTACATACGAATGTGAAATTATAAACTTTACATGATCTAATTAAATAAAATTTTGAATTATTCTTTTTTCTTTGATGATGAGAATGATATAGCATTTGTACTAATTATGTGACTAATTTTTTTAAAAATTAAGACATCATAAATATTTCACCATACAATTCATTTGTTCTTCCTGGTGTTGTAATTTTAGTTTTTTACATAAATAAAGGAATAAGCAAGAAAAAAAAATCACAGCGTAAAATCTAATACATAATTCATGATTAGTCACGTTTCGTGAACATGCCTTGAAATTACTATCCTCATAGACATGGTTAAGCAAAAAATGATTACGATATTCTCCAGGCAGCCAACTTCACTGCATTTATCTTTCTCCCTCTTCGTGTTTTTTTTTCCTCCTTTTTGGGTTAGCATCGTTTGAAATTTGCTGAACAGTAGCCTAGGTGTGGGTGTGTGTGCAATTGCTATCTAGATGTTTTAGAATCCAGTTGAATAATTTTAAAAAGCATAACATGGACGAAGTAGTATGCTATTCATGGGACAAAAAATTGCATTTTCAAAACTCAATTTTGAAATAAGAACCAGCTTCATAAGATTTGATAGCACTAACAAGGTCCTTTCTGTCAACATCCACTGACAAAATCAATATAGCTTTACCTATTTGAATGACAGCTGTAACAGGATAAAAAACTGCGAAAAACCTTTACAAGGAATTTCATAATTCATTTCCTTAATCAGAAGACTTCGGTGACCCTGAAAAAATGTGACTTATCTGGTATGAACTCTTGCTCATTAGTCCTTCTGTATGAATAATTTGTTCGGTGACCCAAGAGCCCTGAGGAGTAACTCCAACAGCTGCTTGTCTTTCTCTGTAAGATGCCCAAGTAACCGCATATAGACCAGCAACGATTAAAGATCCCCCAATGACACTGTTGCGATGGATCAAAAATAAAAATGATAAGAAACCCAAATAAAAATATATTCCAGAATTCCACCTCTGTTTTGTAGAAACTAGACAGAAATGATAGAACTTCAGTAAGTTCAACATGATAAGACATTTTATTAAGTCTGAACTAGTACAACTTTGGTCAGAAATGGATAAGTGAATAAGGGATTTTTTGGTTAGCAATAGGTCTCTATCTAGCCATTTAATCGTATTAAAATAGATGTATCAATAAATAAAAGGAGCTCTACCTTCCCAGGAAAATTGGACTTCCAAGGAAAATTCGTGACAGGAGGGCAGAAGCCCCGGGTTGAAGAGGATTATAAAGGGCAACCATAGCTGGACCCAAAATCTTGTTGCACCATGTCAAGAGTCCATAGTTAAGGGCAGATGCAATAGTTCCCTGGTTAACACACGAAAATATTACCAGTTAAAAATAATATAATGATATTAACAGAATGATACAAGGTCAGCTGAATTACTGTTCTAAATTGCAAGATCATAGACAACTTGCACACCTTTCACGCTCAAATAAACAAACCCTCATTACATGCCTTTAGCCCTTTACCTTAGTAGTTGATGAATTACTTCATTCCTTTTCTCACCTTGGGGCATAAACTTTAACACATTCTTCCATTAAAATATATACGTTCTTTTCAACTTCTGTGTAAGTCATCTTTGACCTCCATCCTTTTAACACTATGGCTTCATCAGCCAGAACATACCACTAAACCATATCAGAGAAATCCCATCTTATTCTAAAAAATTACTACTCCCATAGAGAAATAATTCTTCCTAATAATGCCTATGCCAGGCCAAGTTTCTTAGTTCAGTAATAGGTGTATTACGGTTCATATATATAAATGAGAAGGGCTACACTAGCCTGACAGCTATAAATAAACTTGAACATGTCTTATGAGTATGAATGCTTGACAGAAACTGGAGTGATTTTATGGATTGTTTATAACTTCCAAAAAGGGCTGTTGTCAATTTTCTTTTCAAACAACGAATAGTGGCCAATGATTATAAGGCCACTTAAAATACTTTATCAAGTAAAATGGACCAAAACTGACAAGGGTAGGAAGATCAACAATAACTGATAAGGGTTGATGAGATTGAAGGTTGACTCACAGCATAAATAACGGCAAATGTTTCAGATGGCGTCAAGCTCCAGTCAGTTGACTCATTGGTCATGAAGAATGCTGTTGTCACCATTAGCACAGCTCCAAATAAGTATGAGTATGCTGTGACAGATAGGTTCGCAGGATACCTTTTCAATAGTGGAGCCTGAAAATTATTCATGGCAATAAATTAAACATATTAAATATTTCAAGTATGAGAAAATTTAACATTGATGGGTACCCAAATGAGATGGGGAACCCCCTTCCAAAAGTTAACTAGTGAACATGGAAAATCACTCTACTTAAGTATCTCATTGGGCAGTCTTATACTATTTGACGTGGAACTTTATTATTTTATATTACTTTGGCCTACATAAAAAATCAAAATAGTTTGTGAAATTTGAGGAGTAGTCACAACTAATTAAACAGTAAACAAATTGGGATTGCCTAATTTTAACAGTGATTCATTTGGCAATATGCATTTCATTTAAAAATAAATAGACAGGACAGGGAAGTCATCCATTATAAATATGTGAAGTTACCTACAATTTACCATATTAACAAATTAAAATTAGAAGAAAAAGGAGACAAGGGAAGCCCTTTTATTCTAAGGTTTTCAAACCTACAAAGCTACCTATCAGCAACTTGATATCATGTAGCTTACCTGGATGCTCTAATAAGATCTTCAGGGAAAAGTAAAAAAAGGCAACGCAGTTGCATGTTAGCCCTGTTTCTAGTCAAGCCAGCAAGGACGTTCTAAAGAATAATTCAGTCTAAGGAAAAGTACTTGTCTGAAAACATTTGACCAAATAGTTAAGGGGACCAAGCCTAAATAGGCCTCCAAACTGGAGATAGATAATTACTATCACTTATCAATATTATTGAGAACCGTAAACCAAGCAAAAGTCTTAGCCTTAGAAACTCAGCCATCCAAAGTGAATTGGAAATAAGGAACTTAACCATGTTTTGAGAATAAATCAGGGAATGAAAGTCGTGATTACATTAGAAGGAAACCAGAGAATTGAAAAGAACTTGAAGTATTTAAAAAAAAAAAAAGTATCAAAAGTTCTCTTTTTTCTGTGTAAAGGCAAAATTCTTAAGTAATAAGAACTACCAAGGTGACAGAGACAAGAAGTGAAACTGATAACTACTATTTTTCCCTTAATGCTCTAATCAACTTTCATTTAAAGGATATATATATATATATATATATATTATGTACCTGAATGGCCAGAAAAGTAGCCATGCACATGCAGTTTCCTATCAAGCACAGAACCCCAAGATGAAAATGGTCTAACCCAAGATCCATTAAACCACCAATTAACCATCCATATGGCTCTGGTTGACCTCTTGCACTTATTTCACTGTGTGCTATAATGTCCAATTCTGTATATCCTATCAATGCTGGACCACGATACAAAACCATAAATATGGCACCCGAAACACAGACAAGAGTTCCTCCAACCTTTGCCAGACCTTCATACCTGAGCAAGTTCACTCTTTCTGTACTGCAGGAACAAGTTTATTAATATAAGTATGATTATATGTCCTGGTTTTTCTGAATAAGTTTATTAGTGAACATATTTCATCACTATAACAAAGAGTATGCATGCATGTGTCTTTGAGTTCTAAGGAAAGATAGATTACTAGGAAATAGATATTGTAGCATCCACTATTCAAGTTGAAATTGATAAGAATAATAAAACTGACCCCATCATTACAGCCAAAAGAAACGTAAAGACTGGAATGGCTGGTTGTATGGCAGCAGCATAAGTTGGGTTAGTATAGCTTAAACCAATAAGAAACAAAAGCTGGTTGCCAAATATCCTGATCATGAATCAAGAAGCGAAAAAACCAAAACAATCAATAAAAGACTGTATCATTCAAATAAAAATTTGATTAGCAAGAGTTTGACTACATCAAGAACCTTACCCTGTTAATCCAAGAAAGAAGAATGTTATCAGCAGGTGCTTAGTCATGGGTGGCCGTGTCCGTCTACAGATAACATGGAATACATACATCATAAATAATGCAAAGATTGTGATAAGTGGCTAAAAAAACTAGTAACTTAAGATATCACTGCAAAAGTGTGAATATGTCCACGTGCAAAGCTGGCATGACATCCACCGCCAATAAACAAAGTACCATCCATATTCCAAACTCATATAATACCATCATATGGGAGCACTAAAATACCAGAGAAACTAATGATTAGCAATTACAGTCACGCATGGATTGAGCATTTCTAAAAGCAGAGTTGAGATGATAATTAATGACCTCAAACTAAAGCACAATAAAGATAAGTCAGTTTATACTACTAGAAAATTTGACATGATTTTGATTAGCAGGAGGAAAGCTCCAGATATCAATAAATCTCTGCACATATTTTCACGCAAACTTAGGTATACCCTACACCCCAGAGTCATGTGGCCTGAAAATGTAGATAAAAGAATCGGTGCATCAGTATGACACGCAAACAATTTATATGCATTGTGGAAAGTCTATTAATAAGAACACCACAGAGTGGTACTAGGGCGGACGACTCACATAAACATAGGCGAGCCCAAATATCCCCAAGTACAAGCACACATGAGAATAAGTTTTTGCAAGCATCTTCTTCTCTCCTCCTCTCCCCACACCCCCCCCCCCCCCAAAAAAAAAGAAAGAAAAACCCGCCCCTTTCCAAATAGTGAATTCAGAAATGCGAAAAAGGTGTAAGAGCATCCAATCCCAACTTATTAAACTCTTCCGGAACTACATGGTAATAGAATATTTGTAGAGTAGAAAAACCCTACAAAATTGAATGTTCATTCAAGGGAAACCGAAGAAAACATTGACGAGCATTACACTGTAGCTTCTATCGAATATTTCAACAGCGTCCAATCAAGAATATGAATGGTACTGTAGCATCATATCTATTGGAATCTGCAGAGTCGTAGCATTCGGAAAAAGGAAAGAATGGAAAAAGAACACATACTTTTCACGTATGTAAGCGATGGGAGCAAGAATAGCGAGGGCAAGGAGATCGCGGAAAACGCAGAAGACTAATTGGTTGACCCCAACATTGAGGGCCACTTTAGTGATGACATGGTAGCCTCCATTGAATAGCTGAACCATCACCATAGCCACATGAGCCTTCGATATGTCTCCCATTGCGGCCAGCGATCCTGATACTGCCGCCATTATCACACAGACAGAGAGAAGGAGAAGACGAAATCGGGTGGTTGGTTCGTTGAAGCACTGAACACAAATTCAATAATAAAGGGTTGCTTCGTCAAACCACCAAATGCAAAACAAATCTGATGCTTCGTTTCGAAGGTCTACTGTCTTTTGTCTTTCGCTTGTCTGATTTTGATTGGGACAATCGCCCACATCCTTCTTTTCTTCCCAATTTACTTGTACGGTAACCAAAATTTGCGAATGGATTCTCTACTTTGCACCTTGACGAGCACTATGTGCTTTGCAGTAAAACGACAACATTTTGGTACTCAAATCTCCACCGTTTGTGGCATCCAATGGACCACATCACGCCATACAACAACCAGGCAGTAGAAAAGAGATAATCTGGTCTGTTCTTGAGACCCAGTCAACCATCCATTCAAACCCCAAAATGATGCGTATCGTGTAGGAGAGTTTGGAGAAAAATGCAGCATTCACACATCTCTTTCTTCAACCAATTGTCCTGTTCTATTAAGTGGGAAAACTAACATTTTTAGCGAGGTTTTCTTCTCCATCTCCATTAATGCAACTTTGAAGCTTTAGCACCTTCACCTTCATTCGTGTTGCTTTGCAGCTTTGTCTTTTTCAATGGTTGCTTTGTATTTTAAGAGATTACTTCATCATCGTCATTCGTGTTTTTGGTTTAGATCCTAAAACCTATTGAGTTACTTGTACTCGAAACTAAGGGTTACTTTGTCTATTTTTTTATTGCATTGTAATGTATCGTATCATAATATAATGTATTGTATTATAATGTATAAATATTTATATATTTCCATTGTTGTGTTTACTTAAGATCTTTTTTGAGGGCCCTTTGAAGGACAGGATCAATTCAAGAGAACAAAACTGTGATGTCAAATGGTTAGCATGAACAACTCATAATAAAATATCAGCAACTAAGAATTTCCTTATGGGAGCTTCAAAATAGATCTTGAATTTCCAACTCATGAGCGATAAAACTAAGTTAACATTATATGATAACACAGCAATGAAAATATAAAGATAAGTAAAACTGTGGGTTGATCTGGGTTGCTCGAAACTTGATCTAACATTTAGGTTGAATCTAAAAATTGAAATAAAAGGCGAAGGGAAAAAATTTAAATTGGGATGCTCAATCTGGGTTTGAATAAAAAAACTTGAATATGAAAAATCGAATTTCAAACACTTTAAAGAAGATGCTGCGATGGATCTCTGCTCTTGAAGAAGAAAATTGTAATCTAAAATGTTGATTTGGGTTTGAGCTTCTTCATGGATGCCGTAATGGAAAAGACGAGTGTTTGATGCCTTTTGGTTTTTGGTGATGGAGCTGGTTTAGCTGTTAAAGGAAGCCTAGATGCTGTTGAGGAAGACGCATTGAAGAAACAGATGCAGCTGCTCCAAACGTGTGTTGAAGGGGGTTCAAATGGATGGCTAGATAGCATTCTCAATTAAGCGGCTAAGATTATTTTTGCATAAGCAAACAGCGTCGTTTTGATGCAAAGTATAGCCTGCTTTGCAGGCTGCCAAGTAGAGGATCCGCACGCCAAAATTTCGCCTTCCTTCTGATGAACTCCAATTATCTTTTACACAAGGTCATTCTGACGTTTTTTATTTTTTATTTTTTTAGTTTAAAGATTAATGAAAGAAAATAAAAATTATAATTATAAAAATAAAAAATTTTAACAATTACAATTTTTGTCTTTTTTTGTTTAGATTTCAAGTTTAATAAAAAGATAAAAATTATAATTATAAAAATAAAAATTATAACAATTATAATTTTTTTCTTCCTTATCAATCACTAAACCCAAACCAACAAACAAAAAGAATGTCAAAATAACGTGGCGTGCAATAAATTCCAGGGAGGGAAGGGGGAGGTCTGCGTAAGTTTTTTTTTTTAAAAATACCTTTTTTGGGAGGGGGGTAAATTTTTAAATAGGGGCCAACGGTATTATTCTATTATAAATATAATTTGATTTAAATTGTATTAAATAATTGCATAATAATTTATAAACATTTTTAAATACTATTTTTTGTTGACTAATTTATTAACTTCATACATATATTATCCATACTTTTATACCCTTGCCTCCTCCTTACTCTCAAATCGTTAATTTATGAAGTTTAATAATTAATAAAGTATATAGGTTAAGCTAATTACGAGAGTAAAATATATTTAAAATTTATGTATCAATATTATAAATATCATTAATATCATTTAATATTATTAGTGTTAATATAATCATTATCACTCTCCTTTAGTCCGTAATACTCCTCAATAGTTGCATGATATACATTAAAGTGTTTGTCAATTTTTTAATTAATTTTAATGTTTTTAAAATTTTTAACGATAACAAAGAGAAGTAATAAGAAATTAAATAACTTCTGATTCTCTTCTACACACATTTTTACCTTTTTTAGATCATAATTTATATTTACATTAAAAAAATATCTTATTTTTTAATAATAAGGTGTGCGCCATTTTAGAAGATCATTAACATCTTCATTTCAATAGAATTCCTAAACAAATTATTTTATCTTTCCCCATTTAACTCAAGTTGGAAATTACCTGGAAGTACCTAAAATGAAAGTAGATACTCCAATACTTAAAACACCACAACAAGAATGAGTAGGTACTTAAATAGTGGCAAGTTTGAACTTATTACTTGTCTCATGTATACAAATGATACGTAACTATTTTTTGAGGTCTCTTCTTAGGCATTTAGTTTGGTTCAAGGCACATTGCATAAATATAGGTAGCCCTCTTTTGACGCTATTAAACCCACTAAATTTGAGCTCATTTTCAGTCCTAGTGTCCCGCGTAAATTTAAAAAATTCTTGTTAGGCACTTCGAAAACTTGCTATAATTCTTGATTAGGAAAATATCTTGGGACCTATGCGGATATAAATAAATCCACATCTATACAAGGTTGTTGAAAGGATTGATAGGAAACCTCAAGAGCGAAAATCTATGTTGCTTTCTTTGGCTATTGAGATGACCTTGATACAAGTAGTATTGAATTCTAGCGTTGAGTATCTTCTATCATATTTTATGATATCTAGGAAATATTATTAGCAAACAGATATGAAGATAGCTATTTTTATGAAGTTATATTCATATGAAAGATAAAAAATTCATTTATTTCATTGGTTTATACTATGCAATTCTAGGGATAAGGGTGGATTGAGGTTTAAGCATACCTTCTTAATCAATTTGACATTATTAGCTAAGCATATTTGTACTCTTCATGTTTGGGTAATGCAACCCAAATATTATAAGGATAAATGTTTTAGAAAATTGAATGAACACTCTAACATGGCGTAGATGTGGAGGGATATTTGTAAGGTTAGTAATGTCATTTGTCCAGCCTCCAATGATAAATAGGAGATGATAAAGATATTTCTCTCACAAATTACCTTTGGTGGCCAATGTAGCCAAAGGAAGTTTAATTTGATTAAGGACCTTATTTTGCAAGATAAGGAAGCTATAGTTCTTAGGTTCTTCACTTATTATACTCTTAGCTAGCAGTTTGACGAATTTTTCAACTTGCATTTTCAATCACTAGTCAATCAAATAAACTCATATGGATAGCGAATATGAAAGGTCAATATAGATTGGCATATGGGTCTCAATTTTAGCATGAGATTTGATCATTCTAATTAACACTAATTTTTAGGCATTGTGTTAGGATAATAGGATCAAAATAATAATTAGTTAGCTTATAATTGAAAGTTTTTCATTTGTTATTAACTAACTTTAGTTATAAGGATTGTTGCAGACAAAAGTTAATTGTGAAATGAGAATTCATAATGGTTAAAATTTGTTGTCTCTCTTTCGATGTCAAATGAATATGCTCTTTAATCTCACACAAAGATGATTGAAGTTGAGTTGCATCAGCCATAGGTTTAATAGATCAGCTTTGATACTAATGATAGGGGAAAGGAAAAGATAAGGAGAAATAGAGAGATAGAAAGAAAGACAATATATTTTAACTACTATGAATTCTCATGTCATGATTAACTTTTAACTACAATAGTCCTTATAACTAAAGTTAGTTAATAATAAATGACTAACTTCCAATTTTAAGTTAACTACTTATTATTAAGATCCTATTATCTTAACATGGGATCAAATTTGGAAAGTTTGGTAGCTAGATAGTTTTTTTTTTTTAAATTTGTCTAGAAATTACTAACTAATTATGTTCCACTTGTTGATACTTTATAGAAGCACCATATGTCTATTGAGATTATTGCCATTTTTGTCATAGCAGTGAAGAAATATTAATGATTTTTTTTTTGCATTGTCACTTTGTGAGGTAATTTGATTTATTTCTCTCTTGTCCTTTAGAGTGGATCATTTTAAACCCTAACACATATAATAATGGCTTTAAATATAGTTTTCCTAATCTTCCAATTATGGTTCAAAATTAGGATTATACCACAGTTATTATATTAGTCTTGTATGTGTATGAAAGGAAGTCACTTGGATGGTAAACATATGAAACAAGGTTATATTGATGAGGTTGTATGGCTTATGCTATTATGGATGTATCCAAGGTTCAAAATAGGAAGGAAGAATAAGGTTTTGATCTCTATTTGGTTCTAGACTTCTCTACTTGGCAATGGTGTTAGGAACATAGGTTTCCAATGTGTTGTTCTCAAGTCTTCTTTGATGCATCTCATAATTCAATTTATTTCATTTTAAATTGTAAAGTTATCTTAGATGACACCAAATTTTTGTTGTACTTTGTTGTCCTTTATGCTTCTTATTACAGGTTACTCTTTAAGGGCTCAAGGATAGATCCTTCCTTTTAGATGTTGAGATGGAAGTTTTGACACTTATCCAAAGGTTTATCTCTATAAAAGTTAAGCTTTTGTTGACCACAAAGAGAGATATGCATAAAGTGCTATATTAAACTATCACCTTTCATGGTTAACCACTTAATATTTCTTGCTCAGCACTAAGCCTACTAAATATTCAAGAGCTCAATGTGCTCTTTAAAAATGAATTTATTTGGCCTCTCAAAAAATACAAAATTCGAGAGCCGTGCAAAGTAAACAATAACTGCAAAACTCAACTTTTTATGATTAGATTAAAAAATTCATCAAATGTAATATGGAGCTCCAAAAAATGCAACCTTTGACTTGTTGGAAATCTCTATATATATTCTAATTGCCTGCCAAATTTTAGCTCCAAACTATATTATTTGAGTTGTTAAGGGTAAAGTTGTAATTTATAACTCATTTGGAACAAAATGTGGTTCTAAAATGGTCCATTTAGGCCCTAATGTGCAATCTTTTTCTTTGAGCAAAATTTAATCCATTCATAATTCGTTTCTATAAGGGCCAACATAAGAAATATGGCTAGTTTCTAAAAATCACTATCCTACTTGTTTCCTTGCACATCAAACTCATGGTATATTTTAAAACAATTTATGTTGTAAAAGCTCACACATACATTGAAATAGTATCTTTCCATGGTCTTTTATATGCACATAGCTTTCCATCATAACTCATCATCATATATGACATGGTTGGCTACAAATTTGTTTCAAAATGAACATTACAATCACATATACATCAAAGCTCCTTGCTAAAAATCCCAATGCTTCTTCTCTAGTGCTTTTTCTTCCCTTGTAATACTTGTTAAGGTTAGTGGAAGAAAAAGAGGGTGAGATTCTTAGGAGAATCTCAGTAGCCAAACGCATTCTAAATCAATGCACACAATAGTTAAGCATGAGGAAATGCTAACATATAGGTTTGATGCATAAAAGCAACTTAAACATGGAATTTGCATGCAACTCTTGTACTCATCTAGTCATGACATAAAAACATACTAGCTAGGCTCAACTTTGGGCTAGCGTCATACCATATCTCTCTAGCATCTATATATCTCAAAACTAGCTAAAAGTATCAAACTAAATCCATTTTCATGAAATTCACACCTTTAGCAGCGGAAATAATCGACGATATAAACTAAAATAATGCTTTCTTGGCTTTGTGGACCATATGAGCTTACTATATTTATTTTCCATCCTTATCACATGTAATCAAATTGAACTAACACAATTTGAAGCACCAAATTCGGGTCCAAGCCATTCAAAATGAAAGGGCATGTTACTTTGCATTTTACCAAGATTTTCATATTCTGATATGAATTTTGAAAAATAATAATTAATTCTAGAAAAATTAAAATTATGCAAATTATACCATTTTGAAAATCTACATATATCCTCTAACTACCAATTTTAGATCAAAATAACTAGGTTTGCCTTATGAAAACTGATGGAACAGTAACTCAGGTCACTAATGCATCCTGCAATTGAACTCAAATTTCAAATATTCATATCTCCCTTTATAGAACTCCAAATGAGATGCTCTCAGTGGCTATGCAAAACTTATGATGTCTACTTTATGCTTGTAAAGTTTCATGAGTAATGGATTTTATTTGTCCCCTAAACAACACAGAAATATAAACTGATCATATGAACAATATTTTAGACAATTTTGCATAATTTGGCCAGTTTTGAAAATTCATACTAAATTCTCTAGAGCTTCAAATTGGGTCTCTTTACCTTTGTGAAAAGCTCTATATGAGAGCTATATTTATACCCAATTTCATGAATAAAATCATCCATTTAGTCAGTTTGTGGTTCACCTCAAGATTATGTCAAATTTAGAATCATAAAGGGGTTAAAATTGCACCAAATGGTCTTCTATTCATTTCACCGCCATTTGAGCACATCCAAAAGCATAAACACAGCCTAAGAGAGTATCCCAAATGGTCCAAATCATCATACATCTCAAATCCACCATCCTAGTTTTCATAATACACATATGCATCAAGGCCTAAGGGTGTCAAACTCTCACATATTCATTCATCTGATTCCAAGATTGATTCATACATCATAGTGATATACACTTAAACATGCTAAAGGGTTTACATCACATATACATCATATAATTACAAACTTTGATATCAAAATACAAAATTTCCTATTCCATGGTCAAAGTCCTATGCTTCAGGGTGCTTGGCTTCCATTTCTTGTTCATTGAGCTTTACTTAGACATGGTTAGACATAACATAGGGGAGAATGAGATTTAAAAAATTCCAATAGCTCTTTTACCCTTTCAAACATACATATATGGCATATTCCCATGTCAAAGAATGCAAGCATGTCATAAACACTTATTGTAAGCATACATAAATATATTCTCATATCATAGAAACTCATACATGTCAAACATAGGCTTTAAAGGATATTGGTTTAGTCTCACGTACTTTTTTTGGGACTTTTGGATTTGTTTGACTCATTTTTAGGGACTTTTGACTTAGCCTAATTCTTTTTTGAGACTTTTTTCTTTGTCTCACCTATCCTTAGAGACTTTTGGCTCATCATCACCCATTATAAGGGATTTTTGGTACAACCACATCTATTTAAGCCACTTTGCATTCAAAATTTCATTCAAGAAGCATAATGATACCATGGCATGAAATCAATATCTTATGATTCAAACATACATACAAGCATCCAAAGACAATCAAATATTTAAGAAATATATGCAAGAAAGGTTAAAGAACTACCTTGAGTCAAGATGCAAACTTTCTCTTTTGCTTCTTTACTTCCCCTTTTTGGCCACACACCTACACCTAGGAGGATCTTGATTTGCTTGGCCTAGACACATCAAATAAGACACAATTCAATCATTGAAACCAATTCTAGCCTCACATAAACTCAATGCAAGCTTACTTTCTCTTATGGCATCCATATGGTTTTAAAATAGAGCATAATGAAGTAACCCCTACAATTCATGATCTTGGCTCCAATTTCTCATTCAATCTAAGTCATATGACTCCAATTAGACTTATTAGAGTAATCTCCAACTCAATTCAAGGAGCCTAAACACAAGTTGTTTTTTTATGTCTAAAGAAACCTTAAACTTTCAACTTTTAAAATATGATTTATAAATTAAAACCAATAGTTCCTTTGGTGTCTCTAAGTCATATCTAGACCATGTCTACCCTCAGAATCAATTAAAAATCCCCCTAGGTGCTTGAATCATGCCTTGGTCGAGACATGCATAAGAATGGGGGTTCATGGAGTTTTCTAGGTTTTTCTTAGGAAAATGGTACTTGTAAAGCTTCCTAGATGTCTTATGATCTCTTACATACTCTTACATAGGTTAGATTATCATTAGAAAGCTTCAAAATTAGCTAGGTGCACTAAGAACCCTAAGTTACATAAGTTAATTTCTAAAGCTTTTCTTTTAAATCAAATTGTATATTCTTATTCCTCATGCTTGAAAACCCTGGTCTCTACCTTGTTTTGGCTTGAATTCATTCCCTATTGAGTGGGCCTAGGTCTAGCCGCACACACCCCTAGGAAGAACAAGTAAGAGGAAGCAACAAAAGGCCATGGTTCTTACCTTATTTCAAAGCTTTTTCAAGGAACTTTACTTGCTTCTAACTTCTCCTTCTAGTTATAACTTTCTCCTACTACACCAGCCACAAATTGATCCCAATTTAATCATTAAAACCATGGGAGAAAAGAGGAGGAAGAGGAGAAGAAGATTGGTGACCGATTCATGATCTTGGCTCTATGAAATTCCTACCCTTTTTACTTGGTTTCTCCTTCCTTTCTCTCCTCCTTCTTGTGCACCTCTCCTAACTTGTAACACCTTATATTTGTAGCTTATTTTATCACATTTTCATGCTTATGATTATACATTCCATGAAGGAGCAAGAAAAAGGGGATTAAAATAATGCATTTTCTAGCATTGCGTCATGTATAAAAATTCCATTCAGTGTCATGTGGACCATATGAGCTCATACATCACATTCTCATATTTAATTACATGAATACAACTCATTTGAATTATCAAAAGTGGTTCATACCTCGTGGAAATCAAAGGGAAGCATAAAATACATGTATATATTTTTGGACAGATTTTCCTCATTTCTATCAAAACTTTTAGAAAATCATAATTAATTCTAGAAAAATTGAAATCATACATTCTTAGCCATTCTGGAAAGCTACACATGTCTACTTCATGTTAAAAATATGTCTGTACTATAACATCCAACATAGAGATGTTTGACATTTGAAATGGTCAAGAGGTCAAGCTGTCCACTAGTGCTATCATAGAATTCTGTAGTAAATTTAAAAAATGTCCGATTAATTTCACAAAAATTCAATTCATGGAAATGATACCAATCTAGAAAGATGTGGATGTTAGCTAGAGGGAAAAAAATAACTCCAAACCAATTCAGGCATGTTCAGACCTCGAAACCTAATCAAACAGTACCTGAGGTCAGTTAGAATGCCTTGTACTAGACAAATTCTTTGAAAATTCATATCTCTCTCTCTAGACATTCAAATGAGATACTTCTAGTTGGCACAAGTCACTGGGAATGTCTAGTTTCTTTGTATAAAATTTTATGACAATTAGACATCATTTGAGCCCTGTGTGACAGATTTCATTTTCGAACCTGAGTGAATAGTGACATGACCAAAACTAGAATTTTTTCCAACTTTAAAAATTCATTAAATATTTTATAGACCTCCAAAAATTTTGTTCTTCATCTTTCCAAAAAGCTCTCAAGAATCTCTAATTGTATGCCAAATTCAGATCAAGAAAAGCTCATTTGGACAAAAAGTGATATAGGGTTCCATTATGGTCAATTTTGGCTCCATATAGGATACCAAATTGTCCAAATGATCTCTTTTAATGTTTGGCACCTCTTGGGCAAGTCTAAAAGTATAATTAGGCTTTATGTGAGCTGCCCAAAGGGTCCCAAACCTCATGCATCTCATTTTGGTTATCCCATATCCATTTATACATACTTGCATCAAACCATTCGAGAAGCCACATTGCCAATACATACTCAAATTACATTCTAATTGCCACATAACATATTCTTTCATTCATACATGATATATTATCATAATTATATATGTTCATTACATCATCGTACATATACAACCATTGATTATATCAATTGCCTTTTGTATGTCCTTAAAGTAGCAAAATTCAAACACTTTAATGTCACCCTCTTATCTTCAAGGTGGTTGGCTTCCATTACCTTGCTCTCTTAGTTCACCTAGCATATTAGAACATTGGAGAGGAGGGGATGAGATTCAAAGAATCCCAATAGCTCATCTCCCATTCAATCATACATAAAAGATGCAAAACTAGTCTTACAAATGCATGCATGGCATATAGACATGTGCAATCATTCTAGAAGCAATTTCATCATTTGAGCAAGTCATACATAGCATATAAAGGCTTGCTGTAACACCATATATTTCTAGCTCATTTTATAACATTTCCACACCTTACATCATAGATTTCATGAAAGAGTAAGAAAAAGGGAATTAAAATAATACATTTTTTTGCGTTGTGTTGTGTATAAAAATTTCATTTGGTGTCACGTGAACCATGTGAGCTCGTACATCACATTTTCATATTTAATTACATGAATACAACTCGTTTGCATCATCAAAAGTGGCCTATATCTCATAGAACTCAAAGGGAAACTTAAAAAGCACATATATATTTTCGGCCAAATTTGTCCTCATTTCTATCACAACTTTAGAAAATCATAACTAATTCTAGAAAAATCAAAATCATGTATTCTTGGCCATTCTGGAAAGCTACACATGTCTACTTTATGTTACAAATATGTCCATACTATAACACCCAACAAAGAGGATGTTTAACATACAAAATGGTCTAGAGGTCAGGCTATCCATTGGTGCTGTCACAAAATTCTTTAACAAAATTTAAAAATGTCCAATTAATTTCACAAAAATTCAATCCATGCAAATGATACCAATCTGGAAAGCTGTGGATGTTAGCCAGAGGAAACAAATAACTTTAGACCTGGTCAGGCAAGTATAGGCATCGACAATTGATCAAAAAGTATTTGAGGTCAGTTGGAGTTCATGATATTGGACAAAATCTTTAAAAATTAATATGTCCTTCTCTAGACATCCAAATGGGGTGCTCTAGTTGTCACAAGTCACTGGGAATGTCTAATTTTTTTATATAAAATTTTGTGGCAATTGGACATCATTTGGGCCTTGTGTGACATATTTCATTTTAGGACCAGTATGAATAGTGACAGGACTAAAACCAGAAAATTTTTCAACTTTGAAAATTCATCAAATATTCTCTAGACCTCCAAAAATTTTGTTCTTTAACTTTAAAAAAAGCTCTCAACAAGAACTATTTTCATGCCAAATCTTAGATCAAGAAAAGCTCATTTGGACAAAAAATGATATAGGGTTCCATTATGGTCAATTTTGGCTCCATATAAGATACCAAAATGTCAAAATGGCTTTCCTTGGGGCTTAGCACCTTTTGAGCAAGTCTAAAAGCATAATTAGGACTTGTGTGAGCTACCCAAATGGTTTCAACCCTTATGCATATCATTTTATCCATTTCACTTCCATTTATACACATACTTCCATAATGAAAACTTGCCAATACCTAACCAAAATGTGCATATCCATACATACAACTTTAACTCTCATTCATACATCACTTATTAATATAATTACACATGTTCAAGAGGTCATAGGTTATATACAACCATAGATGACAACATTTGCCACCTTGATAGTCTTAAAGAAGAAAATTTCATACATTTCAATGTCAGACTCTCATCTCTCAAGTGGTTAGCTTCCATCTCCTTGCTCTCTTGGTCCACCTAGAATGTTAGAACATTGGAGAGGAGGGGATGAGTGATGGGTCATGTCGTGCAACCCTTAAAATAAAACTAGGTTAGATTATATATAGCTAGTGGCATAACCTAGGTTATCTCCCTTGGAAATGGAGTTTAATGTTTAATTGGGCTTTCTAAGTGTATAAAGATCCTAGAACTATTTAGTTTTGGGGGGTTTGATTGACTTAAACTAATTAAAATGAAACCAAATTAAAATTCCTAATTGCTACCTAATTGATGAATTATGGTTAATAATGGGCTTGTGACTAGCGTTGGATTTGTCCTTTGGTATCCACTATTCTTATCATAATTCATTTGCGATTAATTCTGGTCTAAGAGTCCCTATTTATGTCAAATACAAATTATCTTGAGTTACCACTTAAGAATTCAGGGATTAACATTTAATGTTGAATTGAAACCTCTCAACCCCGCATCAAATTGCTAACTTTTGTCATTAGGATCAATGAACACTAAAATTGAATGATTAATTAATTAATTAACCTATGAATTAACACTCTAGGAGATTCAATTAACCAATTAAATTCCAATAAACCCTCAAATTAGACAACTAAGCACACCAATTCTCACACAGCATTTTATCAAACACTTTGATTGCACACTTAGAAAATGGTAGGAAAATAAAAGTTCAGCACTAAATTAATTAATTAAAACATCAATTGCTCTCATAATTAGTGTCTAACTAGTCGCTAATTACAGACAACACACATTCCCAATCAAATACAATCTTAACCAAGATAATATAAGAGAAGAAAAGTGCTGGAAAATATAAGAAAATCTTAGCCAAAAATATGTTGCTCATCCATGGATTCAAGCTTGCACTAAGGGCCTTCCTCCTAGCTAGCCACAAGGGAAAATAGAGCTTCATTTGAGTGGAGATGGAATGGGAATGGAGGATGAGAGGCTACGGTGGGGTGTGTGGCTACTGGACGAAGTGAATGAGATGATGGATGATTTGCCAGCTATAAATCAACGTGGAGTGTGATGAGAGCTGTCCATGTGTGTGTCTTCCATGTATAAGCTACTGAATGAGTGTTGGTGGGACTCAAGAGAGGTCATGCTTATGTGTATGCTAGCCTAATCCATGCATAAAATTAAGAAAGCCTAATTGGATTTGCACACAAAGAATGGAAACAATTAAGTAGGAATATTTTACAAAATTCATTTAAAAAGATTTGTGCATATAAAATTCCTCCAAAATTTTTACAAATTAACTCCTAAAATATAGAACTAGCTACTAAAATAAAAATCTTATCTAATTAAAGTGTTAGAGCCATATTTGATCATTGAAATGCCTAAGATAAGGAGAATAACAATGTATAAAAATTCATGTTTATTAATGAGATTCCAAGAATCCCAATAGCTCATCTCCCATTCAATCATACATAATGGATGCAAAACAAGTCTCACAAATGCATGCATAGCAAATGGACATGCGCAATCATTCAAGAAGCATTCTTAGCCTTTGAAAAAGTCATAAATAGCATACATAGGCTTGCCAAGCAAGTGGATTGGCCTCACTTATTTACTTATGGATTTTGGACGTGCCTCACCCATTCTTTAAGAGGTTCTTGGACTCAACCATGCTCTTGGGAGTCAACCTCACTTTTGGGAGATTCTTTACTTTGTCTCAACCAATTTAAGGGTTCTTGACTCATCCTCACCATGGCTAAGGGTTCTTGGCCTCACCACACTGAAGCAAACCAAGGCAACATCATAGATATCATTAGAAAACATAATACATCATCATGGTACCATGGAGTAAGAGCTCATGCTAGAACATTTTTCATGGTTTGAAATACATATACACACATTCAAAGACAAGTAAAGCAAGTAATCATGCATGAGAAATGGTGGAGAGAGATACTTTTGTCACATTTGCATATTTTCTTTCTTTAGACTTAATTCCTCTCCTACGGCCACACACTCACAAGGAGGTGGAGATTATCTCTCTTGGCCTAGACACATCATGTGTAAGCCAATTAGGTTCATGGAATTAATTCTAAGGCCACACATCTTCCTTAAACACTAACTTGATCTAATGACCCTTTTATGGTTCCAAAATGCAGCTAATGAAGCAACACCCATCAAATAAATTCTAGGCTCCATTCTTTCCTTCAAATATGATTCTTGACCTCTTTTTAAGCCTCTTGTAAGTCATCACACAATTAAAACCAAGAGCCTAACTATATGTTACTTCTTTAGCTCATATCACATTCTATGCTTTTCCCAAGGCTTCCTCTCATATTCATTCATCATATATGACTAAAAAATGGGTTTAGAAAAATTTAAAACTCTCCTTAGCTACTCAAACCCCTTTAGGCCGAGGCTATGGAGGAATTAAAGCTTTATTGACTTAGCTTTGTTTTCTTGATGGAGGAAGCACATGGGGAGACTTCTAGGGATCTTAGAAGCTCAATTAAACTCTTATTTAGACCTGGGAATCATTGTACAAAATCAGATTTTACAAAGTGCAATTGAAACCCTAGAAATTGCATCTTGAAATCTAATGGCTTTTGTTAATTCCCTTTGCATATTCTTAATCTCCACACCCTTTTTCCTTAGAATCACCCTTGGTTCTATCTAAAAATCAAATCTTCTTAGGCCTTCTTAAGTGGGGTGAAATGGTGGAGAAGGGGAAGAAAGGATATCAACCATGGAAGAAGAAATTACCTTATTTTCCTACATTTTCTCACTTGAATCTTGCTTTCTTTAGACTCCTCTCTTCAAATCCGAATTTTTCCCTAAGTTTCTTCCTTAAAACAGATTTGTAAACTTCATTTCAATTAAAGGAAACAAAGGAGAATGAAGGAGAGGCGGTTTGAATGGAAGAAAATATGAAAAACTACTTAATTTCCTTATCTTTTAGCTTGAATTTCTCCTCCTTTTCTTCCTCCTCTTGTGTGCCTCATCCCTTAGTGTTTTCTCTGGTTTTTAGGCAGAGCTTGGTCGACCAAAATGAGGGGGGAAGAAGGGCACCACTTATATATATAAAGGAGGAAGAAGAGCTTTTCAAAAATTCTCGTTTTGCCTTTCATTTTTGACATTTTCGTTTCTACGTCATTTTAGCTTCTTTTTGAGAACCGTATTTGTCATTATAAAATTTAGGTTCCCAATTTAGTAAAATGCCTTTCAAATCACTCAAATTAGAGCTACAACCTTTATGAACTAATCCGTCAAAGCTCGGGTGCACTAACGTTGGAAAAAGTCCACCGAAGGGGCTTTAGCTGTCCCGGGGCTTTCCATGATTTTCAGAGCCTCTGAGAACCCCGGGGAACTCAAAACTTTCATTTAAAAAGCCCTCTTGTGTGAATTCCAAAATTTGCTTAAAATTATGAAAATGCCATTATGTTTCATAAGTTTTTCGTAAGAAATTATTTCTTCATTCTAGCTCTATTTTCTTTCCGTCTGAGCCTGAAATTCTCATTTTTAGGAGTCTAGAATGCTTCCTAAATTTTTTAGGACCTTAACTATCTCATTTTGGGAGACTTCCTTTTGTATCCGATGAATTTTGTTTGTTTACGGAGAAATCGTACGTTATGTTTCTCATATTTTCTCTAGTTTTCAAAGAACCAGATGTTACACTTGCTAAGCAAGTGGATTGGCCTCACGCATTTACTTGTGGATTTTAGACTTACCTCACCCATTCTTTAAGAGGTTCTTAGACTCAACCATACTCTTAGGAGTCAACCTCACTTTTGAGAGCCTTTTTATTATCTCAACTAATTTTAAGGGTTCTTGGCTCATCCTTTCCATGGCTAAGGGTTCTTGGCTTCACCACATTCAAGCAAACCCAAGCACACATCATAAATATCATATGAAAGCATATTGTAACATTATGGCACCATGGAATCAAAGTCATGCTAGAACACTTTTCATGGCTTAAAAATACATATACACACATTCAAAGACAAGTAAAGCAACAATCATACATGTAAGAAGGTGGATAGAGCTATCTTGCACACAATTATACACTTTTTCTCTTGAAATTTCCTCCCTTGCTTCAGCCACACACCCACAAACTTGTGGAGATGCTTTCTCTTGGCCTAGACACATTTTATGAGTGTCAATTAGGTTCATGAAACAATTTCTAAGGTCATACAACTTGCTTAGACATTAGGTTATTTTATAAACCCCATTATGGTCCATAAATGCACCTAATAAAGCAACACCCCTCAAATAATTTTTAGGCTCCATTCTTTCCTTTCAAATATAATTCTTGACTCCTTTTAAGCCTCTTGGAGTCATCACACAATCAAAACAAAGAGTCTAACTACATGTTGCTTCTTTAGGTCATATTATGGAATATAAAGCACCATCTCACTTTCTATGCTTCTTAAATTTTTTCCAAAGTTTCCCTTCATATTCATTCATCATATATGACTCAAAAATGAGCTTAGAAAAATTTAAAACTCTCCCTAGCTACAATAACCTCTTTTGGTTGAACCTATGCTAGGTTTTAGGCTCCATGGACTTTGCTTTGTTTCCTTGATGGAGGAAGCACATAGGGAGACTTCTAGGGATCTTAGGAGCTTATTCAAACACTTATTTAGGCATTGGAATTAAGAAATCAAATCAAATTTTGGAAGGAATACTTGAAACCCTAGAAATTGCATCTTGAAATTTCATGGTTTTTTGTTAATTCTCTTTACATATTCTAAATCTCCGCACCCTTTTTCCTAAGAATCACCCTTGGTTCTATCTAAAAACCAAGTCCTCCTAGGGTTTCTTAAGTGAGGCGAAATGGAGAAAAGAGAGGAACAAAAGGTAGCAATTGTGGGAGAAGAAATTACCTTGTTTTCTTATTTTTTTTTCACTTGAATCTTGTGTTCTTTGAGCTCCTATCTTCAAATCCGAAATTTTCCCTTAATATCTCCCTTAAAATAGATTTGTAAACTTCATTTTAATCAAAAGAAATAAAGGAGAATGGAGGAGAGGAGGTTTGGATGAAGAAAGCATGAAAAACTACCAAGAAACCATACCTTAAGCCTTTGATTTCTCCTTCTTCTTCTTCTCTCCCTTTGGTGAGCCTAAACCTAGTTTTCTTCTTTGAATTTAGGCAGAAACAATTGTGTCTAAATGAGTGAGGAAGTGTGGTGCCACCTATTTATAGGTGGGAGGAAGAAACACTTTTTAAAAATTCTCATTTTGCCCTTCGTTCTTAGCATTTTTGTTTCTCACTTGTTTTAGCTCCTTTTTGAGAATTATCTTTTCTATTATAAAATTTAGGTTTCCAATTTAGTAAAATGCCTTTGGAATCACTCAAATCGAAGCTAAAACCTTCCTAAACGAATCTGTCAATATTTAGGTACACTGATGTTGAAAAAAGTTCACCGGAGGGGATTTAACTGTCTCAGGGTGGTTTTCAGGGCCTCTAAGAACCTCAGAAAACTCAAAACTTTCATTTAAAAAGCCCTCCTATGTGAATTCCAAAATTTACTCAAAATTATGAAAATGCCATTATGTTTTGTAAGTTTTTGTCAAAATTTGTTTCTTCATTCTAGCTCCATTTTTCTTTCCATCTGAGCCTAGAATTCTCATTTTAGGAGTCTAAAATATTACTCAAACTTTTTGGGACCTTAACTAATTCATTTCAGGAGACTTGCTTTGAAAATGCGCCTGTGTCTATCGTTTGATGAAAACTGGACATTACACAACTTGC
This sequence comes from Erythrophleum ivorense, assembly GCA_026724425.1. Classification (NCBI taxonomy): domain Eukaryota; kingdom Viridiplantae; phylum Streptophyta; class Magnoliopsida; order Fabales; family Fabaceae; genus Erythrophleum; species Erythrophleum ivorense. The sequence goes on along the minus strand of JAIUCV010000824.1, from coordinate 5,617 downwards.
TTAGGTTCTGTTTGAAACTAGATGAAATTCAGTTAGAAAGATGGAGGAGAGAGGGTTATGTTTTAAGAAGGCTAGGGGTCCCTTTATGTAATTTTTTTAAATTGCAATTTAGTCCCTCATATTGGTTCTTTTCATTTGGGCTTATTTTAACTCCTTTTCGATAACCATCTTTTCTATCATGAAATTTAGATTCTCTAATTCATAAAATGCCTTTGGTTTCACCCAAATTAGATTAAAAACCTTCTCAAATGAATTGGTCAAAGTTTTGGTCAATTGATACTTTAAATTACAAACCGGAGGGGTTTTTATCATTCTAGGGGTTCCTATGGTTTTTATAGCCTTTGAGAATTTCGAAAAACTCAATTTTCTCATTTAAAAATCTTTTTTTTGAGTTTTCTAAAAATTGTTCAAATTTACGAAAATGTCACTACCTTTTTGCCAAATTTTATTTAGCTATTCTGGCTCTGATTTTCTGGCATCTTTGGCCTTGTATTCTCATTCTTTGATGTCTAAATCATTACTTTAATTTTGTTTGGCCTCAATTCTTTCTATCTAGGGGACTTTCTTTTATAATTGATCAGTTTTAGGCCTTTTTAGAATAATTAGGTATTACAGCTAGGGTAGAACTTTTACACTCAATTCCCCACCTTGTAAAGCTATGAGTCAAACTTATCTCCTATACATATGCAACTCATGCTAAAGAGCCAATTCAAAATATAACTCATACAATCATCAAGCAATCAATACATGCAAGTATCTTAACTTAACTATACCTAAATGTATGTAAGAAAGGATGAGTAAGTTACTTTATGAAGCTAAGAGCTTTAGTCCACTACTAATACACTTGCTTCTTTGCTTTTTTGTTGGCTTCTTTCTAACACATTTGATCTTTTTCCTTTTGCTTTGCCTCCTTTGGCCACATACACACACAAGGGTGCAGTTACTTCAATTTAGCCTAAACACATAAATTTAAATGCAAGGCAACCTATTAAAACTTATCCTAACTCACCTTATTATTACATACACTAATTAGAACTAAAAAGGTAAATTTAGGCCACTTTAAGCCCTTTAAGTGATGAATTCCATAATTCAACTTCTAAAGCTCAAGATTTCATTTTATATGAGTTATATGACTTTAATAGAACTCATTAGGGCCATCATATGCAAGTCAAAACATGGCTAGCACTAAGTTACTTTATTAGGCCCTTTATAAACCCTAAATGTTCACTTTTCAAAATAGGGTTTTCTAAATTCATACCAATTGTTCTATTAATGTTCATTGCTTATATTTAGACCTTTTAAAATCCTAGAACTCATGGAAACACTACCTTGGTGCCTCATCCTCTTCAAGGTTGAGACATGTACTATTGTAGCCTAAATGAAGTTTTTGCCATTTTCTTAGAGAATTTGAAGGATAACGAATATCTTAGGCTCATTTTTAGTTTAAATATGGCCTTAGAGAATTAAAATTACCTTTTTAGGATTTTACATCTTCCATTGCTCAATTGGAACCCTAGGTGGCATAACTTGCTCTCTTTTACTTTCTATGTTGTTTCCTTTGCAAAATCTTACTCTCCTAACTTATAATCCCTTTTTTCTATCAAGTTTTCATAAAAAAAAAGCTTATTCTTATCCCTCTCTTGAGGCAAAATTGAGGATGAAGGAAATGATCCATAAAAATGCAAAATCTTAGCTTATGTCATACTTCATTTGAAAACTTATTGAATGGTGATTTCTATGCTACAATTGGTTGCTCCAAATATCCTCTTTTTCTCAAGAGGTCAGCCACTAACTTCACTCTTTCACTAAAGCTAAACCACCATTAGAAAGGGCTTGAAGAGGAGAAGATTTTTAGCTAGCTGAGCATGAAATTATGCATGTTTCCTTACTTTTTTGGCTTCCTTTTACCTTCTCTCTCTTTCTATTTTTCATGCCATATCCATGCTATTTCAAGAGTTGAGTATGTCGATTTGAAGGAGGAAGGTTGGCATGACTCTTAAAAAGAAAAGGGAAGATACTTTAAATAATTCCAAAATTTTAATTATGCCTTTTTTATTTTGACTCCTTTGTTTGGGCTTCTTTTGTATCCTTTTCAAAAACCGTCATTTTCATATTAAAATTTAGACTCTCTACTTTGTTAAAAATATTTATTTTGGAATTTTTAGGATTTTAAATAGTTTAGAAAAGTCTAATATAAAATATCGCTGTTGGAAAGCTTAAGATGTACACCATCAAGGATTTAACCATTTCGACCTCATTTAGTTAATATGCTAATCTTATTGTATCATATTGTGATGAGGGATATGACTTTCTCATATTAAATCTTACTATATTTAAATCCTTGATTTTTTCTAATTTTTCAATTTGACTGGGCCCTTTCCTTCTATTTTATGGTTTTCGCCCCTTTAACTCTTTCCTTTCATCTTATCTAAACCTCTAGTCCATCATTGTCATAGTTATTAACCTTTCTTTTAACATCTACGAATTTAGAAAATACTAGGTATGACATTTCTCCTCCTTAAAATAAAATTTCGCCCTCGAAATTTAGGCTTATAGTCATTACCTTATTTTCTTTATACTTCCTCTAACTGATCTTTTCCATCTATTTGCCTATCTTTATTTGCTTTTCTCAGGGACTAGTCTCTTCTAAACTTTTTCCACTAGAGAATTTACTCTCTAATGGTATCTCTATAGAGCATATGATCTGTTCACTATTTACTTTCTTAGTTGTTGATATGCAAAGGACTACTTTTGATTCTAAAACTTCATATTCTCATACATTTGCTCTAGAATTAGGGGGTCAGGCTTTTCTATATCTAATTGGTCTAAGACTAAGTCATAAGGGATTAAGCTCTTCTATTTAGGGGACTTGCTTATATCTATGATTGGAGACATCTTACTAAGAATACAATGTCCAATACCCTACTCTAATGGCTTTCTGCATTATCTCGTCATCTTTCTTTAATTATTCTAAGCCATTAAAGATTTCTTTCTGTAATACCTTAACCTCTTAGCTATTTTACCATGGTTTCCTTATCCATCTTAATGCATTTCATATGGATTGGAGCACAAATGTAAGAAATCTTACACTTCACATGAAAAAGGTAATAAATTTAATGGTATTTATTTACGTTATGTAAGATCTCATTTGTTTAATTTATGCCCCATGGATCATATGAATTCATCAATATCATTTTCTATTCATAACACATCCATACGAGTCATAACCATCACTAAATATCTCAAGAACCTCGGGCTTTAACCTACATCTGACAAAATCCATGGTTTGCTCTTGGGTTCAGATTTCAGTTTTCCAATACCAACTTCAAAATTTCATAGCTAATTTTAGAAAAAAATTAAAATCAAGCAAACGATACCATTCTAAAAAGATGTGGATGTCTAATTTTGATTAAAAATAATTCTAGACTAATGCAGTAACCTCAAGCCACTGGAAAATTGATGGAATAGTAACACAAGTCAGGCTACATTATTGGTATTGTCATACAAATTCAAAAATTCACATCTCCCTATACAAAACTATAAATGAGGTGTTCTTAGTGGATATGAAAAGCTTATGGTGTCTAGTTTGTGTCTGTAAAATTTCATGAGCATTGGACTTCATTTGACTTACATATGACATAGAGAAGTAAATTGACCAAATGAACAGTAACCATACCATTTCTGCATAATTTGACTAATTTTGAAATATTATACTAAATTCTCTAGAGCTCCAAATTGAGTGTTCTTTAGTTCTATAAAAAGCTCTAGATAAGACCTAGTTGATGGCCAAATTTCATGGAAAAACTCACTTATTTGGTCAGACTTTGGTTCAGCTCTTTACTTGGTCAAAATTGAAGTCCAAAATGGGATTTTAAGAAGCTAAATGCTCTTTTGATTTCCACAGCCACTTGAGTAAGTCTAAAAGCATACTTACAACATATAAAAGCATGCCAAAGAGTCCAAATCATCATGAAGATCAATCTCACCTTGTCACTTGCAGACATACACATGAACATCACATCTCATAAAGACTCCTAGGCGGCAAGAACATATATATTCATTCATCTAGCTTCCACATTGATAAATACATCATTTATACATACATTAGAATATGTTCAATGGTTTACATCATGTGTACATCTCATTATTACATATTTTGACATCAAATGCAAATCCAAGGTCATTTCTCTATCCTTTTGTTAAAGTTTTGCCTCTCATAGTTGTTGGCCACCATTTCTTAGTCCTCTTAGCTCACCTAGACATAGTTAGGCATATGTGGGGGAGAAGTGAAATTCAAAGAATCCTAATATCTCTTGACCTTTTAAACATATATAATGGATGCATTTACAATTCAAAGAATGAATGCATGACATTCAAGCTATTAATGAGCATACATAAAACATTTTCCTTGTCACATAAACTCATACATAGTAAACATAAACTCTTAAGGGCATTGGTCTAGCCTCACCCACCTTTCTTCGAACTTTTGAATTTGCCTCACCTACTTTCAAGGGACTTTTGATTTAGCCTCACTCGTCTTGAGACTTTTGGCTTTGTCTTACCTATTTCTAGGGACTTTTGGCTTATCCTCACCTTTACTAAGGGACCTTTGGCACAACCAAACTCATGCAAACTATAATACAACCATAAACACATTTCAAGAAGCATTATGGTACTATAACATATAAGCATTGGCTAGAAACATTTCTTATGGCTCACATATACACACAAGCACTCCAAGACAAACAAACATCCAAGCCATGCATGAGTGAAAAGTTAGAAAGCTACCTTACAGCAAGAACATAACGCTTTCCTCTTGAAATTCTTCTTCCCCTTTCTTGGCCAAGCTTTGCAATTTGGTGACCCTTGGTTCCCTTAGCCTAGACACATTAAAAAAGACATACATCACTTATAGGAACAAGCTCTAATCTTATGAAATTTCTATGGAGTCTTACTTTGTCCTAAGACACAATTATGGTTCTATAAAGGACCTAATGAAGCAACTATTGGAATCTATGATCTTAGCTCCCATTTCTCGTTCATTATAGGTCTCTTAACCCCATTTAGACTCCTTGGAGTCATCACACATTCATTTTAAGGAGCCTACCTATAAGTTGCTTCATAATATCTTATTATGGAGCTTACATCTCCATTTCATATTCCAAGACTTTCTTGAGGTCCTTCCATAATATCTATTCCCATTCTAAAATTGGAACAAATTAAAACACTCTCTAGGTGCCTTAATCTTGCTTGGCTGAGACTATGGAGTTTTGGAGCATTCATGGAGTTTGCTTCATTTCATTTAGGGAAATGGCATATGTAAGGCTTCTTAGGTGTCTTGAGAACTCATTCATACTCTTAGACAACTTAAATTATCATTAGGAAGCTTCATATTTGCCAAGATGCAACCAAATCCCTAAATTCTATAACTTGAATTCTAAAGCTTCCTTTCAATTCTAATTGTATATTTTTAATCCTCTCACTTCCTCCTTACTTTCTCTCTCTAGACTGAAGCTTAAATGGCTTGGAAACACAAGATTTTGCAAATGTTTCAAGTAAATGAATGAAGAGAGGCCTAAAAGGAGAAAGTTCTATCATCACTCACTCACTATGGAAG